>BGNK01003161.1:10855-81544 GCA_003297005.1 Symbiodinium sp. clade A Y106 | reverse complement strand
GTCTGTGAGTGAGGCTCAGGCTGGCACGGCTCGGGGGGTGCTGGGTGACAATTCAGGGCTGGGCTGGGCTGGGCTGGGCTGGGGCTGGGGTCCGGGCTGGGTTGGGTTCTGTTGTCCACATAAAAAACACCACTCCCAGCTTCCAAATAAACCCTATTTAAGCCGGCCACCCCCCCCCCTCTCTCAGAGCCCTGAAGCCTATAATGTAAGGGCCTTAAGAATTAGAATAGGATTTTGGGGATTATTATACTATAGCTATAATAGGGAACCTCACAAAGTATTGGTAATTTTTTGGGCCCCTATATAATATAAAGCCCCCTTTGAGCGCACGGGCGTTTTGTGAGGCCGCCTGGGAGGCCGGCAGCGGAATGAAGCCTCAGATAGGGAGAACGTTTATGCATGTTTGGTTAGTGGTTTAAGGCTTAGGGTTTAAGGTTTAGGGTTTAGGGGTTTTTGGTTTAGGGCTTAGGGGTTTAAGGTTTAGGGTTTAGGGGTTTTAGGTTTAGGGTTTAGGGGTTTTTCGATTTTAGGGTTTAGCCTTTTCGGGTCTCTTAGGGATTGGAGTTCCAGGCCGCAGCTGCAGTAGAAACCCCAAAAACTGCCCTGTGCAACAAGGAATACTTAAGATATAGAGGCCTTCATATGGGTGGTTGTCAAAATTATGGCCCCTTTTGGGGCACCCTAAGTAATAGGTGTCGTATTATAATACGGACCCCAAAAGGGACCATAATATTGACAACTACCCATATGTTGGCGCATATCGTAGAAATAACTATATATACCGATAGACAGGGCCCCGTGCATTATGTTCGGAAGCTGGGGTCGGGCACAGATGCCTGAGGGATCATTCACAAGCCCTTAATTGCTGCAGAATCGGATCAACACCGAAAATCCAGCTTACAGTTCCAAACAAAGCCAGAATGTAAAAGCCCTGAAGCCTTTCTCTAGTTCATGGTTGGGATAGGATTAAAAATTCAAAACTTCAAAACTTTTATTCCTTATTGGCTTTAAGTACCCATAAACATGTAAAATGTTACCCAACTATGACAAAGTCCTCTCTGAGACCCTGAAGCCTGAAACTGCCTCAATCAAACACACCCTGAACCCGAAAGTCGTCAGGCCTCAAATCCTAAAGATGATCAAAGCCCCCAACAGCGTAGTCAAGCCCCAAACCCTGGGCCCCCGCAAGCTGAAGCTCGAACCCTTGCAATCGCTTACTTGGAGGTTCATGGGCAGTCATAAGTGGTGTTGTAAGTAGGGTAACTAAACTTCTAACCCATATTAGGGGACTTATAACCCCACTTATAACTACCCCAACTAACCCCTAAACCCTAGACCCTGTAGAACCCTTAAAGGAGCCCTAATCCCCTATATAACCCCACTTATACCTACCCCAACTAACCCTCAAGTAAGAGCCCTCAAGGCCGGATCTAGCCTCATTGATCAGAGTATCATAGGGACCCTTAGGGGAGTAAGGGGGTTTAGGGTTTAGGGTTTAGGATTTAGGGTTCCTTAAATCGGCCTTATTAAGTCCTTCTTATGGGCATTAAGGCCCCCTACCCCCCCTCCCCCTACCCCCCCTAAGGGTCCCTGTTGAACAAGGACTTCAATGAAGGGCAGATGAAGCATAAACCTTATAAAATCCCTTATAGATCCCTTAAACCCTAAACCCTAAAGCGTTACAGGAACCCCATATTATCTTGGCTGACACCTGAACCCCTCCAAAAAGTTAAACTTTTAGCCTCCTAATTATAGTTAATATAGAAACCCAAAAAGTTAAAGTCCTAAGAGCCAACAATACTAAGTTTGCAAAGCGCTTGCTCTCGAGGCGCGGAAGTCCAAATCTGGTCGGCTGCGGAAGACCGCGAGCGTCACGTCCGGGCTCGGCTGGGCCCTGCTGGGTTTAAGAGGTTTAGAGTTTAGGGTTGTATAGGGGTTTTAGGGTTTAGGGCTTAAGGGTCTAGTTTGGGGTTGGGGGTTTACAGTTGTTTAGGGGTTTTAGGATTTAGGGTTTTAGGGTTCAGGGTTTAAGGGTGGGCCCTGGATAGCAGGCGGCAGTGCTTGGTGATCGGGGTTGGTAGCAGCTTGTCTCTAGGGCCACATGCGGCATTTAGTCTTTCTCTGATTGTTGATCCCCTCACTGCTGGGGATGCACAACTATCTCAACTCTGAGAAGCACAGACCGTTAGATGGGGTTAAGAAACTTATCACGCCCTGGCGTCGGCCTGTCCTGGCTCGGTTTGCTAGGAAGAGTCTTCTGATCATTCCCCGTGGATTGATGATTGATGCATATGCCGTCCAAAGCTTGACAGAACGAATCGAAAACCGCATACGGCTCTTCCCTCTCAGCGTTTGGTCCGAAGAACACTTGCATCCCGAAGAGGAACTTCGCACACCACCAGCACCACCCTAATTCGTACGTCGCAAGTCCTATTCCAGCACCACTGCCACTGCCAACACTCTCACAACCATGGCCACCACGATCACAGCTGCCAGAAACATCAGAATCACTCATCATGCAACGGCTGAAGCTGGGTGCAGAAGGAATCTGGAACCCTGAAATCCGGTCCTGCTCGGATTCCGCAGGCGAATCTGAACCTGCGCAATCTCATGCAGGCGACTGCTCGACACAAAAAGTCGCTGCATGGAAACAACGCATGGTCAAATGATCGCACCAACGAAACGACTATCTATGGCGGCTGGGGCCACCTTGCTAGCGATGAACAGCATCACTCTTTTCATCTTCATCGCTACCGGGAATATCAAAAGCAGGTCTCTAAACCCGAAAGCCACTGTTCCGGCTTCCCGGGCTCGAAGCCACGACCCGGCAAGGAGCACAGTTCTGCTACGCATGTAGTTGCACTCTCGAAACCACCCGAAATCCAAATCCGCCCCCCCCCCCCCCCCCNCCCCCCCCCTCCCCTTCAGAAACAAACGAAAGACGCTCCTCATGCTCGGCGCCGGGGAAGAGGCCCGAAGCATCGAGGAGTATTTCCGTCTCGCCCTGATTTGGGCTAAGGGCTTGGGGCGCTGGGGTCCAGGTGGGGCTTAAAGCTAAGCCGGGACTTGGGGTGTCGGATTTCAGCATGGCTTGGGGTTGAGGCTTGCGGAGGATATTTACCTTTAGGGTTGTAGGTGTATGTGCCACTGCCGTGTTGATTGCTGCCAGTAGTAGTAGTAGTAGCAGCAGCAGAAGAAGTAGTAGTAGAGTAGTTGTTGCTGTTGTGGTAGTAGTAGTAGTAGTGCAATGTCCATGGTCCTACTCCTGAAGCATTCGAACACTCTGTGAAACCAATGACCGAGCACCTGCACCTCATGTGACAATGCCTTAGCCCTACGCCCTGGACCCTAAGGATCCCTGATGCTACCCTTGACTGTATCTGGGCTTTTAAGGTATAGTTACTTTCACGAGCCCTAAGGAATACTAGTCTGGGCTTTTAAGTAACCAGGGAGAAAAAAGTATAGACTTTTATTTCATAATGGTTCCATTAAGAGAAAAAGTTTTAAAGTATGCTACTCCAAAGCCCAGGTATGTCGTGCCAACAAGGACCAGGAAGGTTTCCTCTGAATCCGGCAGTTTCAGGGCTCCGCGCAGGCAAGGTCGGACAGGTGGCCAAGCTCCACGACAAACAGCCAAGCACAAAAACAACAACACACACAGACGAACAACGCAAAAAACAAAAAAAAACTGCCCAAATCGATTGACGAACAGCACGGATAACCTTGGTTGTAAAGTAGACAGATTCAGGCTATCATGATTGAGGTTCTCTGTTCTCTATTTATCGCCTACCTTGTCGTCGTTGAAATGCACCGCGCAGGCAGGGAAGTCCTGGACCGATCCGAGGCTCTGAAGCAGTTCAGGGGTATGGGTTGGGTACTGCCCCCATACAGTAACAGTCTATAATAGGGCAACTATTCAGGTCCTATTTTATCTATATTATGAATATTATCCAACTGTTACTGAGTGGGGGCAGTACTCAAGGTATGGGGGTAGAGGGTCCGGGCGATCATTGCGGGCCTGGGCTTTTTCATCTTGGAGATTACTAGTTCATGGTTGGGATAGGATTAAAAATTCAAATTCTTATTTCTTATTGGGTTTAAGTAGCCATAAAAATGTAACATGTTACCCAACTATGACAAAGATTATGTGCAATGGCATCCTTCGAAACTCATGATAGAAGTGGAATGGGCTGCTCCAAACTGTAGTTCCGGTCCTTACCACCATTTGCAGGCGGTAGGCGAACAGTCGCTATCAACAAAACCCATTCCGCATGTTTGAGGTGTACTTCTGTTGCTTCAGGGTCTTGGGCTTAAACATCCCATCCGGGAGGCGCTGTGCCTGTTGGGGCAGCGGTGCAGGCCCATTCGTGCGGTTCGGGCTTTTTGGCAAAACAGCTCTGGAGTTCTATAACTAGAAGATGGGTCTCCAGGGAAGGCAAAGTGGTCCTTATAAGGCTGTAAACTGAAGCAGTGGATTCAATAGCTGTCGCCAGCAGATAGGGCAGAACTAAGCTGGACATCTTGATCTCCTTCGAGTTCAGATAGAACTACATCAGGAGGAGCAACGATGCAGCGGTTCAGCACCCCTGGAAACAAGGAGGCTGCCCTGCTAGCTGGAAATCCACACAGACCCCTTTCCGCCCCTCCCTCCACACGCCACACAACCATCCTGCAATGCTTGCTAAAAGCACCTTCCCCGACGACTACAACGCTGCTGGACTTAGACAAACCGGGCTCAGAAAACTTGTACACACAGATTGAAGCGGCTCGTGAGATGGACACGAGAAGCCTTATGGCCTAGCAGCGTGGTTCAAAACATAAATCCGTGAGCCTGGCGAAAGCGTCGATTTTGCGCAAAGAGCGCCATCGGCCTCAAGACAACTTGCGCGTGTGTACGTATGTATGTATGCAGGTATGGGTCGGTCGGTCGGTGGGTAGGTAGGTAGGTAGACAGACATTCACCATTACGGTACTTGCTATGTGCCAAAGGCCTCCGTCGGTGCTGCTATGTTAATCAATTACCTTGCTTGCCACTCGGCGACTGCCGGAAGACAGGGATTCCTAGTAGGGCGATCCAGCAGTTCGCAGAAGATGACGCAATGGGGTGTGTTGGGGATCTGTAGTATATTAAATGAGGGCCGATGCGGGGATACTATAATAAGGCAGAAACCCGTAGAATCTCGAGGCCGGGCTTGCGGGGGAAGCCTTCAACTTGCAATACACGTTCAAGGTCCAAGTCCAAATGCTCAGGGTCTGCCCTCAACCACACAGTTTGGGGTTTATTGTTTAGGGGGTTTAGGGTTTAGGCATAGTCTCAAACCCTACCACTGACCTTTTGGGGCGAAGGAGGCCTGATTGGCCCGCCCAATCCCTGAACCCTGGGCAGTGGCCTAAGCCCCAGAGGTCCCCTTAACATTTTGGCGCGTAAAGCTGTCACCACAAGGCTTGAGATGCTTAAACAACGAAGTTCGCCTGGGATTTAGGCTCCTGCTCGCAGAAAGGGGCATTCCAGACACCTAAAGACCTGAAGGAGCTTCACCCTAGCTTCTCAAACTCTCCAAGAGCCTGGCATTGCAGTTCACCCAGGCCCTCTGTTGCTTAGGGGCTAAGTACCCGAGCCCAAAAGAGGTTCACCTTCTCAATTATAGTAGGATTATATGAACCCCAAAAGGGTTATCGGCTACCTACTCAGCTGCTAAGGTTTTTTCAGATGACAAGAGGCGGGCAGCCCAACTTCATGAAGCCTCGCCACTCCTGACGCAGGAGTTGCTGCATGGGCTTTAGGCTTTAGGCCTTTATGGTTTAGGCTACCCAAAAATGAGCATCCTCGGATGCGATGTTGGGGTGCTGCACTTTGCACGTTTTCTCCTCCTCCACCATCTCCTCGCCGTCTGTCCTACCGAACTGTATCTCCAGAAAACCTTTGAAAGATTCGGTCATACCCGCAACGCAGATCCCAGCTGTAGACCCCCTAACCCGGAAACAAAAAACCCAACTTCTGAACCTCAATCCCACATCTCTACTGCATCTCTGCTGCCCACCTGAAGCTTCAATCCCGCGGTTCAAGTCTTCGATCAGCCCTACCCCTCAGATGCTAGATTTGCTAAAACCGAGACCCTACCAGGACCCTCCTCGTACCCTCTAATAGGGGTATATGGTCCCTCATAGTGGGTATTTAGGGTCTAAACGAGGGTAGAAGGAGGGTCTAGGTCCAGGTAAGCCTCCCTAAAGTCAAGACCCAAACGACTGAACCCCCAAACCCTTGAAGCCAAAGCCCTAAAACCCGTACCCTGACCTACAGGTACCCCGCGCCGAGACCCGGACTAAGGTGGTGCCGTTCTCTGTCGAGCCTAGGCGGGGCGTCCATGTTCGAAAGCTGTTGGTTGCCTTCATGGCTTGTAGGTGGAGTATCAATTTCGACCGAGATGCTCGTGCATGAAGTTTAAAGACTTGTTTGGGGTTTGGTGCGGAAGCTTTGCACGCAGACACCACCCTAAGCAACATGTTTGCAAGACTATGACTTCTGGAAGTCTTGGAATGAGACAGTTGTCTGCAGCATGACGACTCGATCAGACATCTCTGCAAGAAGAAGTGCGCGACACTGAGTAAATGCTGCGCAGTGTAGCTCTCCGCCCCGAAATGTGCTTCGAAGGCCAGGAGTAGTCCAGCCTTCACCTCAACCGCCGAACACCCGAACCAGCTCACCCGAAACCCAAACGCTCCATAATCCACCCAAACCCCGCCAAAGCCCATCTGCTGGGAGCTCCGACGGAGCCAGGGCGCTGCGAAGTCTGCGGCCGGGCTCGGCTCGGCGAGGTCGAAGAGCTGCGAGAACCGGAGCCTGGGATCTTTCGGGGGCTGGGGGTTTGGGCCTTGAAAACTTGAAGGGTTTTAGGTTTAGGGCCTTCATGGGTTTTAGTTTTTGGGCCTCCAAGGGCTTTCGGGTTTTTAGGGTTTCGAGCCTTTAAGGGTTTTCGGGTTTTTTTGGGCTTAGGCCCTCTAAGCGTTTTCGGGTTTTTCGGGTTTAGGGCCTTTAAGGGTTTTAGGGACCTGGGATTCGGGGGTTGGGTTTGGGCCCTTAGGGGTTTTAGGGCTTAGGGTTTAGGGGAGCTGCGAGAACCGGAGCCTGGTAGGGAGTTTAAGGGAGCTTCGGGTTTAGGGAGTTATAAGAGAGTTGAAGAGGGCTGCGAGAACCGGAGCTTGGGAAGGATCCTTTTGGATTTCAGGATGTCGGTTTCTAGGGTGTTGAGGCTTCATATAGGGTTAAATGCTGGAGAGATTACTTGGAGGTTGATGGGTAGTTGTAAGTAGGGTTATAAGTACTGTAACTATACTTATAACCCATATTATGAGACTTATAACCCCGCTTATAACTACCCCTGAACTTTCAAGGAAGGTAGCCGGAGAATCTTTCACAGGCCAGAGCTTCTTGCTTGGATGGCCCGCAGACGTCTTGCATCAACCCCTAAACTCCCTAAAACTCCCCTAAACTCCACTAACTTAGACTCCCTAAACTCTGAACTCCTGAAAGACCCAAAGAGACCCAAAACATACCCCGAAGTACAGCTCAAAATTTCCAAGGCGTTATGAAATCTTGCAACACTGTACAAGAACCTTGGGAAGCTCCTATAAGAAGTCCCCAAGCCCGCCCCCCTCAACCCTAGACGGATGCAAGGTGAAGCAACAACCCTTTAACAAGAACAAAGCTAAATCCCTAAGACTTAAACCCCACAAATTTGGGGGCGTAGAGGTTTGATCGGGATTGAAGGCAACAGTTCAACTCCTGAGGGGTTTCCGGTCGAAGGGAAGGGCCCCAGATCCCCGGTTTAGCGCTTAAGGTTTCCAGTTTAAGGTTTCAGGGTTTAACTCACGGAATGCTCCGGACAAGCTACACCAGCATCAGCGAGGAACCCGCAGGCAGGTAGTCGGCAGGTGCCTGGAGGACACGGGCCTACATGGGAGTTTCCGAAAATTAGGGGTACCTTATTTTGTGGTCCTTATAATAAGGATCCTACTATTTACAGGGTACCATATTAGGGTCCACTATTTTCGGAGACTCTCACATGAATGTAGACCGACCCCCGTCGTCATGGGGGTTACATATCGGTGTTGAAAGTTGGATCAGGGGCTCATGAACCACTAGAGCCAAGACTTGGTGCACCAGGCTTGTTTAAAAGATTGCAATGCACGGGACCCAAAGTACAAGAAATTTGTCAGTTGTCACGTGCCATTCACGAGTGGCCACTGCCGCTGTAAGTTCTCACACCCTGAAAGCCTTAACTTGGTCTGACATGAGATGTGTCCCAGTTTTGTGTCACTGGATATGGGCGACATCCTTAACTCTACCTATAGTCTCCATTGTAGTTCCTTTTTTTGGTTTAACCAAATACTATAGTAAGGATCCTATAAGGTAACCCCAAAAAGGAACTACAATGGAGACTATAGGTAGTCCCAACCCTGAACCGCCCGATGTTCCAGCACTGCCAAGGACTCCTCTCATGAGGCCTCCGGGCCCCAAGAGAACAGGTGCCTGGCGACATTTAATATAGGAGCCTTAATAATCAGAATAGGGTTTGAGGGCCCATTAATACTATAATTCTAAGAAGGAACCCCATACAACAGTATGGGGCAGATGAAGCAAGCCAAGTAAGCAAATCCATATTTCCCTAGACGCAGGTCGTTGGGCGCCAGGCGCGCTCCGTGAGAAGAAAGCGGGCTGTCCTCGAAGCGGCAGTCGAAGAACAGCTGACAACTTCCAAGACCGCCTTTAAATCTTACGACAACTTCAACTTCCAATAAAGTAATTTACCCTAAACCCTACACCCCAATTAGATGAACTAAGTTTAACGCTGATGTCGACGCCTTGCAAGAGCCGTGCTACAGTTAACAAACCTCTCAAACCAAAGAATAGCCTGAACCTCAACCCAACAGCAGTCTTTCTTTGTCCTTGCAAAACTTAGCCTTCCGAGCCTTGTCCGAAACTAGGATCTCCGCGTGATCATTGCAAATACGGGGCCAAGAGCCACTCAAACATGAGCTTTTGGTTGGGATATCTCTACTTCATTGGCTTGCTCAAAGAGCGAGTCATCGAATCTACCAACCTTATTGCGTTTATTTGTCTTTTTGGAGTCTCTTGTAGAAGGACGATGATGCTGAATACAGCGTGTCTTATAGCCCTGCGGTGTCCTGATACTTTCAACCGGGTTTTTGGTATATGGTATAATTATTGTATGCAGCAACTGCAAGGGGACAATAAATAGCACCAAGTCTTCAACCGTCATAGTAGATACGTATAGGCCTGGTTTGCACAGCTTAGGTCGCAGCAACACATTGAACTCTGTCGCAGCCGCCGTGCTGCAGTCCACTTCGAACCTGGGTTCTCAGGGGCATTGGATTTAGCTTGAAGGCTTGAGCGCTTTGGGGCTTGTTGTTTTAGTTAGGGCTCTCAGCAGCACCAAACTTGATTCGCTTGCAGGCCTTAAGCTTGTTAGGGCTCGGGGTTGTAGCTTCCGAAGTTCTTCAGAACCGACAACTTGACACACTGGCATACAATCAGGAAGATCCATCTGCCGTACAGGTGCCTGTGCAACGGCTGTACGCACTATGATCGTAATGTCGTAACAGGACAAGGGTTTAGGGTTTCGAGTTCCAGCTCAAGGCATTTAAGGCTGCCTGCGCCGAGTGCTATCCAGCCGAAACAACCCAGTCAAACCGCTTAATCCCAAAGCCAAAAGCCTGATTCAGCTTGATTCAATGTTGAGTTCTACCTTAACCTGCCAAAACCTACTTTTTTGTAGGGTCCCTATAAAGTCCATATTAGGGTTTAGAATAAGAACCTACAAAAATGTAGGGTTTGGTAGGTTAAGGTAAGTCTAGGATGTTGTAGACAAGTTTGCATTCGATCTCCCGGGGGGGATGGCTCGGAGAAGCTTCTGCCGAAAGAAAAACCCCAGGGCCCCTGGCCGCGACACGAGTGCCAGTGGTATGCCGCTGGCGAAGGCAGTGGCGAAAGGCACACCCTGTGCCTTGCTAACTTCTCAGATGGTACCTTATTTTGGGGGGTGCTTATAATAAGGATCCTACAATTTAGGGTGCTAATAAGGATCCTACAATTTAGGGTGCTATAGCCCTGTTTTGGGAAACTCTTAGATGGCTTTTCCAGCAGCAAACTCTGCACGGTGTCATTATTGACGCTGTCGTGGGGTCATACACGGTTTCAAGTCAATCTGTGTGGAGGGTAAGGGGTCAATTCCGTTGAGTGCCTCGCGCTCGGGGCTTGTTTCGGCTTCGCACCTTCTGCAGCAGTTAGGGGTTGGCTTTAGGGCTTATCCGGGCGGCAGGCTCAACAGAGATCTACGGCAGCACATCAAGAAGCGAAATGGTACCCTGAGCACATGCAGGCCTTCTGCAGTATCATGCTGCCCTGCAAAGTTCGGGGAGTCGACTATACCAAGGACCAAGTAGCGCCTCCTTCAAAAGCCAGGCAACAACATCGCCACTGACACCTTCATAGTCATCCCTGACATTATGCCAGTGTCTGTTCAGACCATGCTTCATAACCTGACACTACATTGAAACCCCCGTGGCCACGCATTTTAAGGGTCTAGAAGCGTCCTCACTACTTGGAGGTTCATGGGTAGTTATAAGTAGGGTAACCATACTTATAACCCATATTAGGGGACTTATACGAGCACTTCTAACTACCCCTAAACCTCCAAGTAGAGGTCCCGGCCCTCAAAAACCGAGGCTCCTCAAGGTGCAAATTCCCCGTTAACAAACCCAGCTTCCCGACTTTACCGAAGATGATCAGGGAGCCTCCGGGTCTACCCTAAACCCTAAACCCCATCTTCAACCCTGGGCCCTAGACTGCGAAGCGGTCTATTTAATGGGTGGTTGTCAAAATTAGGGTCCCTTCTTGGGTACCCTAAATAATAGCTGCCGTATTATATTCAGGACCCCCCAAAGGGACCCTAATATTGACAACCACCCATTTAGTACAGGCAAGTAACGAAATTACCCCTGGTTCCACCCCCCCCAGGGGGTTGGGGAGGCTCCCGGAGTTTACGAACACCCCCCCCCCCCCCGAATGGGGGGGGGGCTGAGCCCCAGGGATGAGGATCTTAACTTCGGCTTCGGGTGCTTCGGGATTTGGGAGTTTCCGAAAATCGGGGACCCTAATATGGTACCCTAAATAGTAGGATCCTTATTATCAGGACCCCCCCAAACAAGGTACCCCCATTTTCGGAAACTCCCATCTGTGAGGAAGCTGAAGCTTAAGAGACTTGAGCCCGATCTCCGCAGGCCTCTACGGCAATGCCCCACGCGTTTGCACCTGCGTTTGGATGTCAGGATCTGGAGTCCCTGGGATTGGGGTCCGCAGGGCTATAGAGCCGGGAAGCGGCAATGGTTTTTTGGCCACGACAAGGAGAGCAGAAGAGAGACTGCGTGCATCTCTGATTGCTGTGTCCTTTTGTGTGACGACTCGGTTCAACCGGGGGAATGGATTCGACTCTCAGGCTTCTTCAACGTGGGGTTTAGACACCTGCAAAGCGTAGCTTCGAGAACCCATCCCCGAGAAAGGTGTGGGGCGCGGGGGGCTTTGAGATGGAAGGAAAGACTACGCCAAAACCCAGTCGGAATGCTGAGAAAGCCCCTCTGGGGCCTAAACTCTGAACTGTTGGACCATACACCTACGCCCTGACCTCTCCGACTTTGTAAACCGTATCCATCCTATAATTACAAGCCATAACAGACCATAACCCCAAAAATTGTTACAGTAGAAGGCCAAAGTTTCAATAGAAATACAAACTGGGCTTCGAAGTAGCCAAGGAGCAAAAATATATACACTTTCATTTCAGAATGGTTCCTTTGAGTAACAGGTCCCAAAATCAAGCAGCGTGATACTCCAGAACCTAGCAAACCCTGCCCTCAAAAGTCTGAAGACCCGCGCACATCGTCAATCAAAGAATCCTACAAAACATGTAGCTCAAAGAATCGAGCGCCGAGCAGGCACTTCTGTGAGGCGTCCGAGTCAGCGGGTCTACCAAAGAAGGCTCCACCTTCACAGTTGCGCCACAGATACGTGGACATTTTCGTGCGGAGCTCTTCTATGAAGGCCGCGGTCCGCGGTTTATAGGAGTTAGGATCTAGGGGACCCTTGAAAATATAGAAACTCTCAGTAAGGTCCGAATAAGAGAGCCAGAAGCAGGGTTAAGAATGGTCCCCTTTACGAGGTCTCCCTAATACTGCCTAGGAGTTGAGTGCAGGGGAATCCGGGCTTGGCAGTCAAAATGCTTAGACTGCATTCTGAAACCTGTGCCCATGAGGTTGAAGGGCAGAGGTACATCTAAACGCTGAACTGAAGGTTCATGGTTACTTCTAAGTGCGGCTCTGGGTTATCGTAGCTCCCCGTGACACTTCGACTGACACACCGCTTGCACATTCAACCGTAAACCCTAAACCCTAAAACCCTAAAGCCCTAAACCCTAAACCCTAAAACCCTAAAGCCCTAAACCCTAAACCCTAAAGCCCTGAACCCTAAAGCCCTAAACCCTAAAACCCTGAAGCCCCAAACCCTAAACCCTAAAACCCCAGAACCCAAACCTTCCAGCTGGTGCAGGCCAAAGCTTCAAAGCATTGCAGGGCTCAGGACTCGGATTCGTCGCCTTCTGTTCTTCGTTTCTCCGGCTTCCGCGTCAGGGTGCAGAGAAGCTTTGGTTATACTATATACTATTAGATCATGATCTATGAAAGGATATTACACTAATATTATTGTATATGTGAGAGTGCTGGGAAGCTCAGGCGGCCACGCCACTCTCTGGAAACTCGAAAGACCTCAGAGGACGTGGTCTTGGCGACGGGTTTGAGCGGTTAGCAGTAATCTTACCTTTGGTTAGTAGGGAATGGAGGAATGGGGTATAGTTATAACTACTATTACTGTACTACCATTCTTCCATTCCCTAACCAAAGGTAAGAGTAATGAATGAGCACGCCTCGATTCCCAAGGCCCCCCCCAAGACCCTGAATCCCCGCAGTCATAAACCAAAGAGATGCACTGGCAACCAAAGGACCTAAAGTCAACGACAGAACCTTATTTCTACATATTTCGAGCTTAAACTCGAAGCTAAGTTGAGAAAGCGTCGCAACTCCTAGCCGGGAGCCCGCACAAGTTGACGAAGTGCTGCCTCCCCGCCAGCAAGGTTCCGTACCTGACTTACTGATACACAATGTTGAGGGTAGTGATTAAGATCCTCTTAAGCCCAATAAGGGAAAATATAAAATGTCCCAAAGCCCTACCTAGCTAAACCCTGAACTCGGGTTTAAGGTTTCGGGGCGGTTGTAGGGTCTGGGCTTTGGTCTCTGAGCACATTGGGCTGTGATTCGCACTGAAATTCTTCAGAAACGAAGGTAGCTAGAACGAGGGTTGGACTTATAGTTTAAACCTGAAACAGAACCATCGGCAGGCAAAAACCCACCCCCTCAATGCACTGCACCAGATGGTTCATGCTCAGGAAGATCACCCTGAATCTTCTGAAGAACCACTGCCGGCGCCGCCAAATGGGCTTTTCTGCGCCGAATCCTAAACTCCCCCAACCCAAACGCCTTTTGAAGGTTCTTGGATGGTTCAGAAGTCGCCATCAGCGACCCAGCGACCCGAAACCTTGAGCCAAACACAGCAACAACGAAGACCAAGGAAGGACATGTCACCTGTCGCCTGCTCCCCAAACCCAAAACCCCAAACCCTAAAGCCCCTAAAGCCCCTAAAGCCCCAAACCCAAACCCGAATCCCCCAAATCGTAAACCCTAAACCCTAAGCTCCAAAACCCCAAACCCTAAACCCCCAAACCCAAACCCGAATCCCCCAAATCGTAAACTCTAAACCCTAAGCTCCAAAACCCAAACCCTAAAGCCCCCAAATCGTAAACCCTGAACCCTAAGCTCCAAAACCCCCAAACCCAAACCCTGATTCCCCAAATCGTAAACACTGAACCGTAAGCTCCCAAACCCCAAACCCTAAAACCCCATGCCCTAAACCCTAAACCCTAAAGCCCTAAACCCCTAAATGACCCTAAACCCCTAAATGACCCTAAACCCCTAAATGCCCTAAACCCCACATGCCCTAAAGCCCCATGCCCTAAACCACCCCACACGGGGCTCCCTGCAGGCCAGTGATCCGAAGAGTCGACTCCGAAGCTGACCTCTCCCACGTCAATCAGCTCGTAAGGTTCAGGGTTTACATAGGGGTTATGAAATCTTGGGTTTAGGGTTTCTAGGCTTTCAAGCGTTTTTTAGGGCTAAAAGGGGCTTATAGGGTTCATGGTTTCGGGCTTGGAATTCAGAGTTTAGAGCTTCTGCCGGTTTTTGGAGGGCTTTGGAGAGTTTGGGGGTGTGGGCTTTGGAGAGTTTATTTAAGGGGTGTTCTTCCGCGTTCCCTTTTTAGGGTCAGGACGGTCAAGGCTTTCAAGTTGCAGGATGTGGGTTTGGAGGGGTAATTTTTCACAAGTCGCATGATGTAGCACTCAGGTTCTAGAGTCACAGACCCATGACGTTTGATGCGAACTTCAATCGGACTTCCGGGTCTGTGGGGGGCTATGACAGGATTGTGCAAGATATGATAGTCGGGCTTTCGTGGAGACTTCGCAAAGTTCTGTTCCTATTCAGTTCACATAGCATGGTATGAGCTTGCCGGGATGTGGTAAAATCCGAACCTCAACCAGCAAGGCCGTGCAGCATTCTTCGCTTGGGATTTTGCTTACGAGTTTGGGGTTCGTTCTGATTCCTCAACAGAGGGCCCAACTCCTGCTAAGACTGCAAGCCACCCTGGTGTCTGGGCCCTCCCACCCAGTCCGGCCCGCGGCAGTTGCCAGATCAACAACCTGCCGTTGGCAAACACCTTTCAATCTTACTATTGTCCTGGTTTTTATTATGACTATTATTACGGTTATTATTATCATTATTGTTGGTATTATGACTATTGTTGTTGTTATCATTAGTTTTATGACTATTAAAATTATTATTACCATTATTGTTCTGACTACTGACTACTGTTATTGTGGCATGATTATCAGTATTATTATTCTTATTGTTATGGTTATTGTTTTTCGCTGCGAAGAGCGCAGCTGTCCAGGAAAAGCCTTGGAAGTTGGAAACCTGTAAACCCAATGAGGCGGATATGCCCCGTAAAATCTGAACGATTGCACTAGTTGATGGTTGGGATAGGATTAAAAATGTAATTTTTTACTCCTTATTGGCTTTAAGTACCCATAAAAACTTAAAATGTTACCCAACTATGACAAAGTGCAACTGTTGAGTTAGGGTTTAGGGTTTGGGCTTAGGGTTTAGGGTCTAGGGGGCCGCAGCGCATGGCTGCTTGTCAGCCGGCTCTCGGCAAACACAATCTGCATTCGAGGCATGCATCGTCGTGCTGAGAAGCTATCTAGGGTCAGCTAGAAGGAGTGTGATTATTCATATTGTTACTATAGCTATTGCTGTTGTTTTAATTAGTGGCATTATCATTGTCATTACCATTACCATTTTCATTATCATTACTATCACCATTATCATTACCATTATCATTATCATTGTTAAATATGTTGCGATAATGTCTCACTCACCTGCAGGATGAGTAGGCCCCTTTACAATATAAGGGTACTTGGGGTTATATAGGGGCTTAGGGTTCCTTTAAGGGTTCTATAGGGTTTAGGGTAGTTAATTATAGGTCGGGTTATAAGTCCCCTAGTACCAGTTATGAGTATAGTTACCTTACTTATAACCCTACCTATAACTGCCCATGAACCTCCGAGTACCCTTTTCCTACTGCCTGGTGTTGATATGGGAACCCTAAAATGAAAAAAGGCAAAAGGGTACTTCTCAGGAACCTTGAAGACCCCAAACCCCTAAAGACGTCCTTTAAGGAGCCCTCCCTAAACCCCAAACCACCCTAAACCCTAAACCCTAAACCACTCTAAACTCGAAACCCTAAACCACCCTAAACCCTAAACCCTAAACCACCCTAAACCCTAAACCCTAAACCCTAATACTAATACTAATACTAATAGAAATACTAGTAGTTGTAACAATGATGATAAAGTAGTAATCAATTCCTAGACACGGTGCAGTACAAGCTTCGCCTCAGGGAGGTTCAGCTGACCGCTCCGTGGCAGGCGACGGAGCGCCTCAGATTCTGTAGGCAGTTACGATTGCGAGAGCAGCTGTGCATGCCGGTGAACAGATGCCAAAGAACGGGCTGGTTGCAAACTCAGCCCTTCTCTATTTTCTATTATTTTCTTGCTGGCTCCAAACAGTCCTGCATTGTGAATTGACATCTTCAAGTGAAGTCTCAGGTTGGAAGCGGGCTCAGCTCCGTGTGCTCGCCGGCAGCTTGTTCGTTCCGTGCGGCGAATTTGCTAATTTCACGGTTCTTCTTCTTTACCTCCTCCCTCAGCTCGACATTGTCGACTTGAAAGGCATAGGTGGGATTGAGAAATAACATTGCAGTGACAAGGCACATGTGCATGGGGACGAGAACCACGGCAAGGAACAACAAGCAGGAGTTGAAGATTGTGGAAGCCGTGTTCAGCTCGCCCGCTGCAGGCCAGCAGCAAGGGCCAAAGCCTAGCTCTTCGCGTATAAATATTGATGTCGTGTTGGCCTCCGCATTCAAAGATACCCCGGTGTGAGATGACAGGCATGCCAAAGCCTCCTGGCATGCTGCTACTGGCTCCAGGAAGTTTTGGCGCAGCACAGTGAGGCCCATGGGTCGCCCAAGTGAGCCGACGGGGAGAATGCCTTGAGGAAGATCGAGGCAGCAGAGCGCAGCCCAAGCGAAGAAGCGGGCGAATATGAAGGTTGCAGGGATGGCACCGGGACCAGGAGGATCGTTGCTACCAAAGAAGCTCTTCGTCTGCGTGCCTGCCATAGCACAGGGAACTGCGATCATAGATAGAGCTGTGGTTCCTAAAGCTTTCGCCACTGGCAGGCCACCCCACACGGCTGCCACTCCGTCTGCTGCTGCTCCCAGAAGGTATCCAGGCAAAGTTGCGCAGGGATGCAAGGTCGAACTGACCACGGCAAAGGCTGCCAGCTCCCCTGCAAACGCACAAAAGTACCAGGCCGTGAAGAGGGCGGCCTTCACTGGACGCACTGCTTTGAAGGCATAGGGTTCAGCGTTGGTGCCATTCAGGACCTGGCCCGGTCTTACAAGCATGGCACGAAGGTCCCTACGTCGCTGCACAGTCCGGGCTGCTAGCTGCTAACGTTTCCAAGCAGCCTGCCTCCATCGCCAACCTCCCCTCGGCCATGACCTTGGCGGAGCTGAGAAGCCCATAGAGCGCACTGCAGGCCTGGAGAGGAGTGAGCGGCAGAAGGGAGGCCCCGTAGGGTCCGATGAGACCAGTGGAAGGCGCTTCGATCATGCGCTCAATATGGAAAACAATGTTGAAAGACTCCGTCGCCACGCCCCGTGCCAGTGACCGCCGGATTTCGCGCAGCGGGGCAAATGTGTTGAACTTGCTACGTTCGACAATCGAGATGAGGGTCATTCCGAGGCTGAGGACTATGAACAAAATCATGAATCCGGCAAACCACCAATGCTTGTTCACGATGAAAGTGCCAATCTGAACCACATCGTTGACCACATCCTGGCGTGGGGCGTGTGCTTGGAAGTCCAGGGGTAGTTATCAGTGGGGTTATAAGTCCCCTAATATGAGTTATAAACAGTTATAAGTATAGTTACCCTACTTATAGCTACCCATGAACCTCCAAGCGGGGACTGCCAGGAAGCCCAACTCTGAAATTCTGATGGCAGCAGCCTCTTTGAAGGAAAACCAATGCGGCCGAGGCTCTAGAATGTACATGCTCAGTTGAAAGAAGATCCCACCAGGTGGGCAAAGAGTGAAAGCCACGATGGGCGTGTAGCCTATGGGGGGAGTCAGGGGAGCCATTGCTGCGAACTCGGCTGAAAATTCCGTGCCAAGGCCGGTCTTCGTCCTTGGGAGCCGAGCCGAGTCGTCTCGCGATCCTAATATAGGGGCCTTAATAAGCCATAATAATTAGAATAGGGTTTTGGCGCCCACCATACTATACTTATAATCAGGAACCTCCAAAATGGTATCGGTAATTATTAGGCCCCTATATTATGTCCCTAGGCTGCTGCGATTCCTTTTTCCGGCTCCTTTTGGCTTCAGGGATAGGTGCACGGTGTCTCTGCGAGCTTCAGAGCTGAGCCTCTGGGCTACGTAGGTGGTCACCCAGCTTTGTTGGGCTTTACTCGGCTCTTGTTAAGGAATTTAATTTAGTTACCATAATGGGATCTATAGTAAATATTTCATACGGTTTCCTTATTATGGTAACTTAAACCCGTTAACCAGACTTCCGGGAGGACCTAAAAAGTAGATCCCCTAATTTGGGACCCCAGCTGCTAAAGGGTACTTTATAGGAACCCGCTTAAGGGATCTACTTTTTGGATCCTCCCGGGGGTCTGGGTAACAAGAACCCTGTTTAGGGTCTGAGGCTCGAGAACTCACCCTCGCCTCCTCGACGTGCTCCGGGCTCAGGCTCCGGTCATCAGAGGCTTGGGCTTTAAGAAATCAAGGGTTTAATTGATTCAACAACCTACATATGATTTATAGAACAAAGTATTATTTGTCCAAAAACCCTATATATTATTATAGAATAACAAGGTATGAAGATATATTTTGGATTTAGTATGAAAAAGGTTGCAGGCTGGCATTCTGGGGCCTCGAGACTTGCTAAGGGCAGTTGCTTCGGGAAAGATGAAAGCTTGAGGGGGCCAGACCAAGTTAAGATATGCAGAAAAGCAGATAATCTATAGTATATAACATCATACAATACAATACAACATAATAAATACAATAGAACTAATATACTATCATACCATAGAATATATATATATATACACACACATAGTCTATAAGATCATGCATGTTGAGCAGCCTTGAAACCGAAAGGCGTGGCTTTTCGCCAAGCCGGGACCTCCCCAAGTCAAACCCCGAATCTGAAACCCTAGGGTGTTATAGGAGGGCTTAGGGTTTTAGGGTTTAGGGTTTTATGGTTTAGGGTTTTAGGGGTTTAGGGTTTTAGGGTTTAGGGTTTTAGGGTTTAGGGATTAGGGGTTTAGGGGAAACCCTAGGGTTTTTCCGTTTTACAAGGGGCCTAGGGCTTCAGGGGTTTAGGGCTTTAGGGTTTAGGGCTTTAGGGTTTTAGGGTTTAGGGGGCTTCAGGGTTCGGGTTTAGGGGTTTGGGGTTTAAGGGTAAAAGGTTTAGGGCTTTAGGGTTTTATGGGAGTTTCCGAGAAGTCCTTATAGTAAGGATCCTATTATGTAGGGTACTATATTAGGGTCCCCCATTTTAGGAAACTCCCTTATAGGAGGGCTTAGGGGGTTTAGGGTTTAGGGTTCAGGAGTTTAGGGTTTAGGGGCTCAGGGTTTAGGGGATCTTAGGGTTTAGGGGAGATCAATCAGCTCTTCTAGCCCAAAGCCTGAAACAATCCTCCGATTGCGGCTTCGGAGTTTGGGGCTCTCTACTTGGAGGTTCATGGCTAGTTATAAGTAGGGTTATAAGTAGGGCAACTATACTTATAACCCATTTTAGGGGACTTAAAACCCCACTTATAACTACCCCTGAACCTCCAAGTAGGCAGAGGGCTCAGGGTTGGCAGGCTGAGTTCCAGCACCGACAGAGAGGATCCGAAGATGCCAAGCACTGAAAAGCCATAGGGCAGACCTTAAGAGGGTTTCGATGCTGACATGCTTTCGTGGTTCAGAGTTAATGCTGTCGGAAACACATACCATACTAATTAATTCTTTGTCCTGCAACAGCGGCCCCTTCAACAAACACACACACACACGCATGGCTACCCATGCGATCTTAACGAGGGTCATAACTTTTATTGGGTAACTCTTCCAAAATGTCCTATGAATTCTGTGCTGGCTTTTCCGAAGCCGTGGCAGGCGCCACACAGAAGCCGCGGGTGTTGGGTGCGGAACTGCACAAAGGCCATTTCGGTTCAGGGGTCGGACCACAAAGAATAGAATAACTCTGGACTCTAAAAGGGAAAACACGCCGGTGCCGATGCAGCCGCCAGGACGCAGATGAATGGATGAAACTCATGCATGCATGCACGCAATCCATACATGCATACATACCTACATACATACGTACATACGCACATACACACGTACATGCAAACATACATATGCATGCATATACACCTTACATACACTTGATGCTGCCATATATACAATTGGAAGAGCCATGTCAATGCTCTTGGAACGTGGAATTTACTCATGTAGCCAGATGACATTTGTTGGGTATAGTACATCAAGCAAGCTGCCCAATACACAGACTTCAAGAATACAGGACTATCTGGCACCGTAAATTCCAAGCCCCACGACGCACCACGCACAAAACACAACACAAGCCACTATAACCCAACAAAAGCAACAACCGAAGTCCAAGACACCAAGACTCAGTATAGGGGCCTAAATATTTACCAACACTATTTCGGCGGTTCCTTAATATAATTATAGTAGACTATACCCCAAAATCTTATTCTATTCGCTCCGGCAGCCCAGGCACTGAGCAGCAGCGCGTCCTGCGCTGCAAGGAAGCTCAGCTCCAAAGCCCCCGAAGCCCAACACGCCAGTTTAGGGTATAGGGTTTAGGGTTTAGAGTTTAGGGTTTAGGGTTTAGGGTTTAGAGTTTAGGGTTTAGGGTTTAGGGTTTAGAGTTTAGGGTTTAGGGTTTAGGGTTTACTTGAACGGGCAGGGGACTTAGTAAGTAGGTTATAAAGTAGACTTATAAGTACCCTAAATGGAGTTACCCCAATTATAACCCTACTTATCAAGGACTTACTAAGTCCCCTGCCCCTCCAAGTAGGGTTTAGGAGTCAGAGCCCTAAACCCCAAACCCCTAAACCCAGCAGCTATAGCTCAGATCCACACATTCCTCTGCAAACTTATGTCACAAAGGAGTGAAGCAAGCAAACGTCACCCTCGAGAAACCGAAAATAACCAAAAGACCCGAGGTACCCTAAACCCCAACACCCCTAAGTCAAAAGAGCCCGAAAGCGCACAAAGAGACAAAACAGCATGGAATTGATGGGCCTTCATGGATTTGGGGTTTAGGATTCAGGGTTACGAGTTTGGGGATTTAGGCAAACTTTCAACCCTGGCCAACAGATGCCGCAGATTGCCGGGGCACTGGACTGCGGCTGCGGGGCTCGGCGAGCACTGCAATGAACAATCCAGGGCTACTTCGACTGTTCCATGGAAAGCTTGTCAACTTAGGGCACCAAGCAGACCGGAAACCTGCAAGCGAGCATGGACTCTAAGATTCCATCTAGGAGACCCAAACTACCTATAGGCTCATACCCTACCCCTTTATTAAGGTACCTACATTTCTATATAGGAGATCCTAGCCATAAAACTAGGTACCCTAAAAAAGGGGTAGGGTATGACCCTCTAGGTATACTGCAAACCCTCAAGCCGACATTTAGACACAACTCGTGACCGCGCCCTGGCGAGCAAAGATAGTACCTGTGGTTGTTTCCTGAGGGTGTCATCTCGGGCTTCAGTAGGGGAAGAAGTAGGGCTAGATCTTTCTCTTTAGGCTTCCGTGCGCAATAGATACTCATGCCGAAGCTAGGACGCCTGGGAAGCTGGACCACAGGATCTTGGTCACCAGCTGAAGTCACCTACAGCCTACATCACTACCCCTGTACTTCTAACACAACTTTAAACACCAAAGGCTCTGATTGCAGCCCTTACACTGTACACCCCAGACCCCCGGGAGGATCCAGAAAGTCGATCCCCCAATTTGGGACCCTCTACTACTCAGGGTACTCTACAGGAACCCCCATTAAGGGATCTAATTTTTGGATCCTCCCGAAATTCTGGGACCTTGAAGCTGGGTTGACCTTGAACACAGGATTACCTTTGCTCCGTCGTTCTACCAGGCAGAGGACGAAGCGGACTGCCGGGGAACCTAGGACAAAGGTCTAATATAGGGGCCTTAATAATTACGATAGGGTTCCCTTTAAAGGGATCCGTAAAAGGGTTCTATAAGGGATCTACAAGAGGGTTCTATAATATAGGGACCTAAATAATTGCCAATGCTACTTTGGAGGGCTCCTTGTTATAATCGTAGTACAGTGGGCCCCAAAACCCTATTCTAATTTTTAAGGGCCGTATATTATCAGCCCTCTAAGAGTTTAAACGGGCAACTTCGCAGGCTCCATTTTGCAAGGCGCTGCGTCCTCGAGGTCACCGGGTAGCGAGATGCTAGTGTTCACCTGTCTCACGGCCGTTCTTCTGAGGCTCCGGAAAGAAGGACTCGAGCTCATGGTTGTGCAGTTCGGGGGCTCAGTGTCTAAGGCTGATCTTGATTCGGCGGGCCCTGTCGAGATCTCAAAATCTGACTTCGGCCTGTTTAGCACATCCGATCTAACCGTAGAATCCAAGGGCCCACGGTGTGCACACGGGTCCCGTAGTGTTGGAGAACACTCAAAAGTGAATGCGCATGAAGAGCCCCAATCCGTCATTTAAATGGAGATTTCCGAAATCTGGGGTACCTCTTAAAACCCTATATATATATCCATCTAGAATCATGCATGCATGCATGCATGCATGCATGCACGTATGAATGTTTGCATGTATGTATGTGTGTAGACTATATGTGTAAGTAGACATCCCCGACAAGGCCCCGCTGATTTGTTGATCATGTAGCAGCCGTTTAACAAGTGGAATACGGTTTCGGAGCACCAGCGAACTCCACGGGATAGTTCTATAAATTACCCCACCCTAAACCCTTAAACCCCTAAACCCCTACACCCTAAACCCCTAAACCCCTAAACCCTAAACCCTAAACCCCTAAACCCCTAAACCCTTACAGAAAGATGCGAAACCCCGGCGGGATCCTCGAAGCGCAGAAGCGCCCAGGCTCGACGTTGGAGCAAAGGCTCCGCGCGCGAAACCTGAACCTGCATCAGCGATCGGTTTAGGGTTTAGGGTTTAGGGTTTAGGGGTTTAGGGGTTTAGGGGTTTAGGGGTTTAGGGGTTTAAGGGTTTAGGGGTTTAGGGTTTTTTGAGTTTAGGGTTTAGGATTTCAGGTTTAGGGTTTAGGATTTAGGGCTGGAGGTCACAGGACTTTAAGGCTTCAGGGCTGAAGCGCTTGATGGGTTTAAAACCCGAACTAATAGGCTACATTACTTAGTAATTAGGGTTTTGAGCCTTTGGGGCTCAAGCGATGAAGGTTTAGGGCTTGACAGGAGTTTGGGGGTTTTTGCTCACAGGTAGGGTTCAGGATTCCGGGGTTTAGGGTGTGGCTAGGCTTCGAATGTCGCGTCTCGGTGAAACCACGTTCCAGCATGGTGTGGGAAGAACAGGAGCTTGAGTGCTTACTCCCCCCGTAGCTTCAGAATATGCGAGTCACCAAAATGAAAGATAAACGCATGGCGACTCATTATGGATGCTGCATTTAGAAAGATGGAGAAAAAGATAGGTAGCGCACATAAGAGCTGGATTGGGACTTTAGTCGGGCCGCTGGAGTATCGGATTTGCAAGATTGAGGAAGAACGGGTAGGGCACCTGTTCAGAGTTAGAACAGCAACTCTATCCGGCGACCATTCCCAGAGACCGAAGGTATGGACAAAACAGCCCAGAAAAGCGGGTTAATGTCCAAAACATATTCAAAATCTGAACCCCAAACCCTACACCCGCCTGAACTGCCGTAAAGTACCCGAACCATAACCTACCATAAGCTACTTGAGGGCATGAGAGCATCTGGAACTTATAGTGGCCCTTTAAGTAATGCAGTTTTCGGATCATTGTACCATGAAAGCTACTGTGTGTATGCAGGCACTGGACTAGAGAAGCGGATTGCTACTACGAGCAAATCTATACTACACCCCAGACTCCCCCACCCGTCCCAGCGATCCAGGCCGTAAAGGCTGCGAAGCGCTCTTGGGAGGGCCGTGGTGTGACGCGAGACCTCTGAATTCCATACTTATAATAAGGCGCCCTAAGAACAATATAGGGGTTTCCGAAAATAGGGGACCCTAATAGAGTACCCTAAATAATAGGATCCCTACTATAAGGACCCCAAAACAAGGTACCCCTAATTTTCGGAAACTCCCATATTGGTAAGTAAGTATTTAAACCCCCCATATATCTGTTGCGGGTTAGAGGTTTAGGAGCTTAGGGTCTTGGGGCTAGGGGCTGCAGGTTTAGACCTTAACAAGAGGACAGGTTGGAGCTGCTTCTCACAGTTTTATCGAGTTGAAGCTTTCGGGGCGTTGCGAGCGTCTCCATCGATCAACTTTAACCTTTCGCTTCTAAACCCAGAGAACTAAGAACACTCTTGTTAGAGTAGATCCTGACTTAGGTTCTGAAGGCAAGGACGTGGCTGCTGGGATTAGATGGGCTGGCGCCTTACTCACAAAGGATGGAGGTCACCTTAGGCTTGCATTCTGCTCAACTGATACGATCCACCTCCTGGTACAACTTAAGCCAGTGCTTCACAGCAAAGGATTACGAGGATGGCGACTGCTGATTTTGCCCCTAGCGATGCCGCTGCGGTTCGGACAACAAACAAGCAACGAGCTTGGCAACCATACCCACAAAACACAGCCACGGTCACGACCACGGCCACGGCTACTCCTGCTGCTCTGCTACTTCTGCTCCTACACCACAACCACCACCGCCTGTAGCACGAGCAATACAAATGCCAGTAGATAACAGCAATAATTGGAGGTTCAGGGGTAATTCCCATGAACCTCCAAGTCCAAATACGACGAACATCAAAAGGTTCGAGGCTTGAGCCAGCAAATCTTGCAATGCTTCTTGCTTGTACATCTCTGGTCGATACTTTACATTGCTATGCTTTTCTAGCCTCCTACTCTCATTTCACTTATCTATACTTATCTACTATCTACTATCTACGGTTATTATCTAGTATCCACTATACTCCATTCTACCACACCACCCTACAGTACCATGCCATGCTATACCATATCATACCATACGAAATGACACGACACTATACGAGACTATGCTCTGCTATGCGGTATAGGTAGTTCTCTTTTTTCTCGCACCTTTTAGGCTCCTGTTTATGAGCTCTGTATAAGGATGCCGTATTACTTTTCGGTCACCAACAGGGACCTAGTTTAGAGAATCACCCATATTATAATCCTATGCTATACGCTATTGTACTATGTTATACTAGATACTCTTATACGATTGTACTATGTTATACTAGATACTGTTATACGATTATACTATATACTATACGCTGTAATTCTATGTTTTCAGATATTCTACTTTGTTATACTACAGTATACTTCATAGTTTCCGAGAATAGGTGCCCCTAATATAGCACAGTAAATAGTAGGATCCTTATTATACGGACTCCAAAATAAGGTACACCCCAATTTTCGGAAAGCCTAAACCCTCGAAAAGCCCTGTAAAGGAACCCTTATAATACCCTTACTTTAGCGCCTTCTTCGGTACCAAAAGCCATAAATAAGGGCTATACAGTATACTACATATCAGAGTCACTGCAGTATACTACATATGGGTAGTTGTCAAAATTATGGCCCGCTTTTTGGGTACCCTACAAATTATAAGATGCCGTATTTTAATAAGGACCCAAAAAGGGACCATAATTTTGACAACCACGCATATCAGAGTCACTGCAGTCTTCGTGCTTGCACTTGCTGAGATCCGGGCGGCGACAGGCTGCAGACCCAGACCTGAACTGGCAGCTGGTGGGTTCTTCTGGGCCTTGGGACTGTTAGGGTTTATAGGGTCTTGGGTTTAAGGTTTAGGGTCTTGGGTTTAAGGTTTGGGGTCTTGGGTTTAAGGTTTAGGGTCTTGGGTCTAGGGTTTGGGGTCTTGGGTTTAGAGTCTTGGGTTTACATTGGGTCTTGGGTTTAAGGCTTAGGGTCTTGGGTTTAAGGTTTAGGGTCTTGGGTTTAGAGTCTTGGGTTTACATAGGGTCTTGGGTTTAAGGTTTAGGGTCTTGGGTTTAGGGTTTGGGGTCCTTGGGTTTAATGTTTTAGGGTCTTGGGTTTAGGGTTTGGGGTCTTGGGTTTAGTGTCTTGGGTTTACATAGGGTCTTGGGTTTAAGGTTTAGGGTCTTGCGTTTAGGGTTTGGTGTCTTGGGTTTAGAGTCTTGGGTTTACATAGGGTCTTGGGTTTAGGGTTCAGGGCCTTGGGTTTAGGGTTTGTAGGGCCTTCCAGGCCGTACAGGAATTTGGTTAGGCCTCTGATTTGTTAAGCTATTAGGCCCTGGGGCTTGTGTACTGTATACGCCTTCTCGGAACTGTCTTACTTCCAACACCTGCTGCTCAATTAAGGTTACTTTGAGGGGGATGATGAAACTGCTCGTATTGCATCACGACCTTCTGGCAACGTTGTAACTTTACTTTATGTTCATGAGAGCGTTGTTGCTCACGACGTGAAACCTTCCAGCCATGGCCTTTGGATGCCGGAGTTTGCAGCGCATTCTATCAACTCACCCTTCAACCTGCGATGGCAAGATCTTCTGGGCTTTTAAGTAACCAGGGAGAAAAAAGTATAAACGTGTATTTCATAAGGGTTCCTTTAAGAAAAAAAGTATTAAAGTATGGTACTCCAAAGCCCAGTCTTTCTTGTTGAGGCCATCTGCTTCTGCCAAGGAGAGGCTTTCTGTCCGAATGCCACCTTCCCTATGCAGGGAGGGAGACTCCGAGACCGGGTCTCGGCTTTCAAGGCAAGGCTTAAAGTTTGGGTTTAGGGCTGAGGGTCTATGTCTATGGTTTAGGGTGTAGGATTCAGGAGTTAGGGTCTGGGGTCTAGGGTTTAGGGGTAAGGTTCCTCAAGCCCCGGCCCATCTAGGGCTCCAGCCCAAACAGCATGCCCTTAAATCCAATACCGGAATATTCATACCCTCCGTTGCACTGAACCTTAAACACTGATGCCTTAAAGTCGAAACCGAAACATTCAAACCCTGGCTGCTCGCAACACCGGGGCTGCACGCCGGATCTGAATCTAATGATACATGCAGGCATTCCGGAAGGGTCCTAGGTACTGTTGATTTGGGGATACTTCCCCAAATCATAATAGTAAAATTCTTAATATATAGAAACCCTACATTCTACTATACAGGTACTTTAGACCCTTTGAGCTTGCAGTCTCGGGAACTAAGGCCCCGTCGGCAGGATGACAGGCATCGGTGTAGCCACCAGGTCCGACCTCTGCAAGGGATTCGGAACCAACACGGCCTCCGGGTGCAGGCTTGAGGGTGGCGGTTGAGGGTTTCATGGTACGTGCAGCTTTTGCAAGAAAACACGTCCATGATCGCAAGTTTTGCCATGCAGGCCTTGACGCTGTAGTTGGTATGGAACTTGGCATGGACAGTAGGACTTGTGAACTCTGGGGGCATTGCAGGGCATCGTGTCAAAACTTCCGCATGACGCTTCGTAGCATACGATGCATCCGGCTATCGCTGTGCCGTGAAGGTAGCACCACCATAATCTTTAAAGGCACCTCACCCAGCCTAGAACATGGGCCAGGATCACCTTGGGGGCAGAAAGGAACATGAAACCCTCCAAGACACAGGCGTATACGGAACTGGATAACCACAAATCTACTGCCTGGGGCCTGTGAAAGAAACCACCTCAGAGGGCCCCTAAACTCCAAGATTGAAACGTTTGTCCGTAAACTCTGACTTCTCCTTCATCTCGAAAACCTCAGGCTCTTGCAGCAAGCCCCAGACCGTCGAGAGGGAAAGTGCCGCGAAGAAAGAACTCAAAGCTTCGAAGCCCTTCGAAGCCCGAAACCCCAACTTCTAGCACCCTCGACTCCCCGCCCCCTACTTGGAGGTTCAGGGGTAGTTATAAGTGGGGTTATATAGGGGCTTAGGGTTCCTTTAAGGGTTCTATAGGGTTTAGGGTTTAGGGTAGTTATAAGTGGGGTTATAAGTCCCCTTATATGGGTTATAAGTATAGTTACCCTACTTAGAACCCTACTTATAACTACCCATGAACCTCCAAGTACTGGGGACGCTGGCGGACTCCAAGCGGACGTTCAGGGACCGGGGCTCCACGGGATTTAGCCAGGAGGCACTCCTGGCAACTGCGCAGGCCCTTGGGGCCTTTAGGACTGTGGGCTTCAGGGTTTCGTTTAGGGTTTAGGTTTTAGGGTTTAGGGTTTAGGTTTTAGGGTTTAGGTGTCGGGTGTTAGGGGTTTCTGCTTATGGCTTTGGTGGCGCTCTAAGGTTTAGGTTTGGTGCTTTAGTAGGGCCCCAAAAAGCACGTAAGCAAACATTAGAGGCCAAATAAGGTAGGGATATCCCTATAAAATGCTTATGCTTATGTGCTTTTGGGGTCCCTAATTTAGGGTTTTAGACTTTCGGGTTGAGCTGTTTCTGCCTTCCAGGTCAGCGTTTGACAACGGCTCGGGTTTATAACATGTGGGATTTCGGCTGCAAGTAGTTCTGTGTCCCAGTCTGTCGATTTGTGCTATGAAGGTCTAGGTTCCTGAGTAGCCCCTTTATAACGAGGGTACCCTTTTTCCTACTGTGTGGTTTTGACGTCCCTGCCGCATATGTCCAGGCTTTCTTCCCTTCCGGTGAGTGAAGGAAAGACACTCCGCTCTGAAGGGCTTCAGCCACATTGATCATCGTGGCCTTCTGGCGAGTCTGAGTCGGATCTCGAGCCAGATGCACATGCTTCCGGGTTCCGCGTGCAAGCCCTGAGACTCCATGGACCGCATGTTCTCTTGGGCAGTCCCATGGTAAAGGACCGACGGCAACCGGTCCCTGGGAACTTCCTCCAGCGCCACGGACGTGTCGATCTCCAGCGACCATCCACTGGTCGCGGCGAAGAACCGGTTCCCCTAGGCATCCGTGCGGCTCTTGAACCTGTTGGCTCGTAGGTCCGCATCTAACTGCACCAGGGCGTCTAATCTCTGTAGGCTACCGATATCAACCTGAAAAATTGTAGGTGGGAATGGTGGGATAGTTGTGATCAGGAGCCCCAAGCAAGGTCTAATTCCAAGACACCCTACAACAGCACCAGTATACAACCCTTATGACAAAAACGTAGCGGCCTTACAAGTGCTTCAAACGCCCTTACAGAACCCTGTAACACCAAAATCAGAAACAGGAAGGTAAAGAAGGTACCTCAAGTCTGAGGAGAACACGCGACAGCCTCAAAACCTTCGGAACCCCCTAAACCCTAAACCCCCAAGGTTTAGGGTTTAGGATTTAGGGCTAAACCCTAAACCCTAAACACCCGACCCATCTCGCAGGCCCCACCCTGGCCGCACAGCATCGAAGTCCACAGGTAGCGGAAACCTCGTCAATCACAAGCTCTACTTAGAGGTTCATGGGTAGTTATAAGTAGGGTTATAAGTAGAGTAACTATACTTATAGCCCATATTACGGGACTTATAACCCTACTTATAACTAGCCCTGAACCTCCAAGTATGAACGTGCACGACTTGGGGTTTATCCGTTAGAAGCCGTGATACTTCGACTATAAAGTTTATTGCCCTACATGAGGCTTTACAAGTTTTCGGGTTCAATAGCCTACAGTGAATCCCAGAAAGTTGGAACATGGATCTAGGATGAATCGTGCTGGGACTTTAGGAGCATGAGGACAGTGATGTTCCAACTTTCTGGCTTCTGCTATATTAAGGCCTTTATGATTACCGAGCACCTATACTATTTTGGGGGCTCCTTATTATAGTTATAGTATATTATCTCCCCAAAACAAGTGTTTTGTGTGTAGCTGTCAAAATTAGAGGTCCGTTTCGGGGTCCTTAATAGAATACGGCACCTTGTATTTAGGGTACCCAGTAAGGGACCTTACTTTTGACAACTACCCATGTAACTCAGGGGTCCTCATGCCCCGGTTTCCGGGGTGGGAGTCTGCAGGTATGAGCCCAGCGCACGAATTACTTACCAGGCTGTAGATTTTAGGGGCCTTAATAATTAGAATAGGGTTTTGGGGCCCCATATACTTTTATTATGATAAGGAACCCCGAAATAAAATAGGTAATTATTTAGTCCCCTATATTAGATTTTACGGCTTCAGTGCTCGGGCTTGGAACCCATTCTTGAGATACTTCAGCACTTACTTTGGAATGTACACCTACCGGCTGCATCTAGGGGCTTGTAAAATCGAACTCCCCAAACAGCGGTGCACACTGCAGGGTTTCTGACGTTCGTTGTCAAGAGAATTAGTAAGGGTGGGCGTGTGCCGCGTGGAAAAACGTGGGCGGCTCCCGCTGTGGCGCGATGCATATTTGGTGTCCTATTGTTTACACAAGAGCCAGATTTTACTTGGGGGTTCATTGGTTAGGTATAAGTAGGCGTATAAGTAGGGGAACTATATTTATGACCCATATTAGGGGACTTACAACCCTACTTATAACTACACCTGAACCTCCAAGTAATTCCAAAGAATGGGCCACCTCTTGGCTTCGAAAACTCTGAATCCCGCAAGTGCTTGGGGGAAAGCAGTTTGGCCCTGCTCCGGAATCCTCCTGAATCCCGGCAGTACGTGGGGCAAAGCAGCTTGGTCGCGTTCCCGATAAACCCGAAACCCCTAAACCCTCAACCCCTCAACCCTTCAACCCTAAACCCCTAAACCCTAAACCCCTAAACCATAACACTAAATACTGAATCTGCCAGTATGATCACTGCAGTTTGGGGATCTGCACGGGGGCTTGGGCATCCCAATCCCTTCGGTTTTCAGGAAAGGTTACTTGGAAGTTCAGGGGTAGTTACAAGTGGGGTTATATAGGGGCTTAGGTTCCTTTAAGGGTTCTATAGGGTTTAGGGTAGTTATAAGTGGGGTTATAAGTCCCCTATTATGGGTTATAAGTATATAGTTACCCTACTTATAACCCTACTTATAACTACCCATGAACCTCCAAGTATGAGGATTCAGAATCCGTAAGTCCCAAGACCCTGAGCCCCCAAAACTCTAAAGCCATAGCACCCCGAGAGACGCTATGAAGCCCTTCTTCAGTGAGAACTCCTCAGAAAACCTTTGAGGTTTAAGAACGGTTTAGGGTTTAGGGTTTAGGACAAGCCCCAAACCCCTATCAGGCTATAAACAAAGATTTAGAACTTCTTGCAGCAGAGCTCCGGCCCGCTGTGGGGCGTACAGTTACAGAACTTCTTCAAGCCCTCTGGGAAGCCTAAGCTCTACTTGGAGGTTCATGGGTAGTTATAAGGGTTCCTTTAAGGGCCCCTTTAAAGGGATCTACAGGGATTCTACAAGGGTATAGGGTTTAGGGTCTACCTGGAGGTTCATGGGTAGTGATAAGTAGGGTTATGAGGGGTTTAGGGTTCCTTTAAGGGTTCTATAGGGTTTAGGGTTTAGGGTAGTTGTAAGTAGGGTTATAAGTAGGGCAACTATACTTATAACTCATATTAGGGGACTTGTATCCAAGTAAAGCATAGACCTTATATAGAACCGTTGTAGAAACCTTAAGAGCAACCTCTGTAAAAACCCCACCACGTCACTGACCCTTATATGCTAACCCTTGTAACCTTGTAGTACCCCCTTTGGTAACCTGTATCCCTAGATCCTAAACCCTTAAACCCTGAGCCCCCCAAAAAAACCCTAAACCCAAAGCCCCTAAACCCTCAACCCCCAGACCCTAAATTGTAGTTTGGACATCTACATCTTCTGGCTAAGGATCCAGCCGTCGCTCTCGCTCGGATTGTCTGCTGACTGCTTGCATAAACCACTAAGCCCCAAACCCCTAAACCTTAAATCCCTGCAATCCCTAAACCCTACATCCCCTAAACCCCCAAAGCCCCTAAACCACCAAAACACTTAAACCCCAAAACCGTAAAACCCACCCTAAACCATTAAACCCCCAAACCCCTAAACCCCAAACCCCCAAACCCCTTAAACCCCCAAATCCCTGCCCGTCGACATCCTGGGGTTCCGGACGGGGCAAGGCGAAGAGAAAGGGCCGCGCCAGCGCCGAGATAGGCGGCGAAGTGGACGAAGACCTTGAGTATGTGGGACAGTTAAGCGAATAGGGTTTAGGGTTTAAGGCTTTGGGTTTTAAGGTTTAGGGGCTAAGGTCCAGAGTATGGGAGTCAGTTTTTTGGGTCTTCAGCTTGATTTGTTAGAGTGATGCTTTAATGTAGGACTTTAGGGTTTGAGGCTTAGGGTTGACGATCTAGGAGTTAAGGTTTAACGCTTAGGGCTTAAGGGCTAGGGTTCAAGGTCAGGGGTTTAAGCCTTCGGGTTTGAGGTTAGGGTTGAAGGGATGGGGTTAAAGGTCTAGGATTCAGGATTCGGGGTTTAAGGCTTGCGGTTTCATGTTTAGGGTTTAGGGTCTGGGGTGGCAGGATTTCAGGTTCAATGGGGTAACCAAGAGACCTGAAAACTTTGAGTTTACTTGTGGCTAGTTATGACTCCCAATAACCAAGGATTTGCGGCTAGACCCTACAAGTATTAAAGGTCATAACTAATCATAGACTACTAATCATGGACACCGTGCTGGTAGCTGCACACATGGGTGGTTGTCAAAATTATGGTCCCTTTTTGGGTCCCTATTGTAATATGGCACCTATTATTTAGGGTACCCCAAAAGGGACCTTAATTTTGACAACTACCCACATGGCTTCCTCCTGGCGATTGCCGTGCGGCCCGTCGCCGAGTTGCGATGCCTCCCCGGCCGGGGCGCCGCAGCTAATCAAAGAGCCAGGAAGGAAGAAATAACTATAGGGTCTTAAATGATTACCAATACTCTGTTGGGGTTCCTTATTGGTATTATTAGTATAGTATAATATACCCCAAAGCCCGATCCAATCCTATTCTAATTAATATGGCCCGTATATTATCCCTCGCAGCCGTCTTCTTGCAAACATCCGCGTGTTTCCTGTTCGGCTTTGCACAAGACAAGCAGAGAAGCGGCCTTTCGAATGACGGTCCAGCCATTGCCAAGGCGCCCCAGGACGTGAACATGGTTTTGGGTTTTGGGTTTAGCGGGTTTAGAGGTTGAGGGTCTAGGGTTTAGAGCGTGGTTTCCCGAAATTATGGCTCCCACTCGACGATGGCTCAACATCTCAATATAGGGGGTTGTTGTAAAGGCTGAAAGTGTCGTTTGAAGGAAGGACTATGGGAAAAACTTTCGCGCGTAAAGGCGATCTGGTGCGAGACACCGAGGGTCCCGAATATACTAGTTCATGGTTGGGATAGGATTCAAAATGTACATATTTATTCCGTATTGGGTTTAAGCAACCCTAAACCCTGATCCATAAACATAAGCAGCCCCATAAGTCTTTGGGCCCCAGCCTCAGTCCCATTCACGGCACAGGACACCTCAGTCGCATCATGGCCGCAAGAGCGGAAGCTTAGAGTCCTAGAGTTTAAGGTTTGGGGGTTCAGGGTTTCGGCGAATAATCCCAGCCGGGTTTTAGGATTTGCAGGGCTTACAAGTCATGACTTGGGCTAATGTCGTGGGTACCTTGACTATTTTTAACATGGTTCGGGGACATTCTGTAGTGCACGCGTTTAGCGACTATTCGGGGAAATGATTGCTATTTGTTCCGATGTCCTAGGAGGGTATAAGCTAGATTCCTGAATAGCCCCATTATAAAAAGATTACCCTTTTCAATACTGTTTGGCTTTCATGAGGGAACCCTAAAACAAAAAGGGCAAAAGGGTACTACTCAGGAGCCCAGTAAGGGTTCCAAGTTCACAGTTTGGGGCTTGCTGCTCGAAATGACTGGAGATGGGCTGGAGTTCGCCTGAAGCTTTATTTTGAGGCCAAGACCTTCGGGGTTTAGGGCTTAGGTCCTTAGGGGTTTTGGGGGGTTCCTATATTATACTTAAGCAATATCCCACTCTTCCGTAGGTCACAGGGTCATATTGTCATATTGTCTACTGAGTTCGTCTCTGTAGCCCTGAACCTGAACGGTTGTTAGAAAGGAGCTGTAATGTGAGGCTATGGCTATGGGGTTTTTGAGCGCAAACTTTACAGACCCTCAAACCCTATGTAAACTTTAAACTCTGAAATCGAGAGACTTAAACCCAAAGCTAAACCCAATGCAGGAAGCCCCAAACCCAAAACCCCTAAAACCCTGCAAGCCTTAAACCCAAATCCCAAAATCGACCCGTGGATCCTTTTTTGGGTCGTTGCTCTTTCTTATGTGTGGGCTTTCTGGTGTCATAACTTGCACTTTCGTGGTGCTTGGGGCTACACGGAACTCTAGCCCTAAAGCAAGCTAAACACTGACCTGGTTTCAAGCCGGAAGCCCGACACCCAAAGCTTAAACTTCCCTAAAGCATGTGAGCTACGCCACACTCCTTGATGCCGGGATTCTGTGCAAACCCGAGCCCCAAAACCCGAAACCAAACCCCTGAACCCAATAGAAGCCCCTTACAGGTGGGTAGTTCTTCTTCCATATTACTCCCATAAGACCCCCTTTACCTTATAGGAGTGGTATGGGAGGCCTATGGGAAACCACCCACCTAATAACTACCCACCTGTAAATGGCTTAGAACCCAAGCCCCCAAACCCTGACCGAACCCTAAACCCTAAAACCTAAACCCTAAACCCCATAAGCCCGTCCCCCTTTGCAGCCTCGTCCAGGCGAAGCCACGGCGTTAATGGCACGGCATCGCAAGACTCCGGATGTGGGAAAGCCTGATTGCCCGCTTGGGAATCCGAAGCTTTGTTCAAACATCTCTATTTTGAAACTGCACCTGGACCTACTAACCGATATTGTAAAGCTTAGATTTGAAAAGATTTTATGTGGTTTAAGGTTTAAGGCTTAAAGAGCAGGGTTAATGGCATTCAGGGTTCAGCGCTAAGCTCTCATAGTTTGATACTGTACTGTGCGGTGCGTCGCCCCATTAGATGCAAGTTGTTTGGTTTAAGGCTTTAGGGCTTAGGATTTAGGGGTTGGGGGCTGCGTGTTCGGGGCTACGGGTAGGTGAATCAAAGTCCACGAGGATTTACGATGTCCCTTAAGATCACACTATATAATCCTACGGAGAGACCAGGAGACTGGTACCGTGGCGCTCCGTGGCTTCATGGCCGGCTTTTTTGTGGGCTTCTTCGAAGCGCTCTGCACATGCGAAGAGCGGTTGAAAAGCGCAGAATCCGCATTGTGATTGGCCGGTGCAATGCCAGGCCGCGGCGGCAGAACAGGCGGGTTGTCGAAGAAAATAAGCCCCCTCAACACTCTGCGAAACGCTAACTTGAAAAATACAAAATCCCAGCCCCATGAACCCTAAAACCACCGGCAACTCCAAAGCCTAAACTCTTTAAATACCTCTTATGCACTAACCTAAACTTCATGTGTATGAAGCTAAGTGTACATTTAAATCAACCCATGAAGTAAAACTACATATGTATACTCAGTAATCATATGTGTATATATATATAGTAACTACGTATCTGTTTATCTAAACACCTATATTATATATATATATACATATACGGTGTATGTATGTATATTCACTTATTATTAATTTCTTGATTCCCTAAACTAAGCCCAGCCCTCCGTCGCCTCGGGAAGCTTCAAAAGCAGCGTGGACGGTGCCGGTCGCTCCGTGGCGAGGTCGAAGAAGAGGTCCAAAGTGGCCTCAAGTTGGGTTTGAGGCTTTAGGCTTTAGTGTTGAGGGTTGAGGCTTTAGGCTTTAGGGTTGAGGGTTTAAGGGTTGAGGGTTTAGGGTTTAAAAGGGGCCTCAAGTTGTTTTTTAAGGTTTGGGCTTTAGGGGCGTGAAGTTGGGTTTTAGGGTTTAGGGTTTAGGGTTTAGGGGCCTCAAGTGGGGTTTAGGGTCTACTGTCCTCAAGTTGCTGCTGCTAGGTTTTTAAAGAGGGCTGAGGCTTTAGGGTTGGATTATATGGGGGTTTAGGGGGTTTTAGGTTGTAGCTTTCTTGTTGTCTTTACACTATGTCTCCTGTAGCTGTTATTGATATGGTCATTCTCGGATCTTGTAGTCGGCCCATTTCGCGTTTGCTGGGCTTGACCTATAGGGATTAGAGTCAAGAGCTTAGGGTGCAGGGCTTTCCGGCCGATGCTACGGTTGATGGACAAAATCCTGCATTACCCATTATAAAGAATATACCATAATTCCCATAGTTTAGGATCCTTAGGGTCATGCAGGATTTTGTCCATCAACCGTATTTCTAGGGCTTCTCTCGCCTGAGAGGAGCTCCTGGGTTCGCTTCGTTTTCGTGGAAACTCGTTTGGGTCTCGAGTCTGTTGGGCGTGTTGAGGGCTGAGCACAAGGCTGTCACATGCTGTAGATCTGAACGCCGGTGGAAGATACTTGGGGGTTCATGGGCAGTTACAAGTAGGGTTATAAGTAGGGCAACTATACTCATAACCCATATTAGGGGACTTATAACCCCACTTATAACTACCCTAACCCCTAAACACGTAAACCCTAAACCCTCTAGAACCCTCAAGGGAACCCTAAACCCTTATAACCCCACTTGTAACTACCCTACTAACCTCCAAGTACCTTCCATAGACCAAGAACCTTCTAAGCTCCAACACCACTCATGCTCCAAGCGATTGTAGCTCTGAGTGACTGAAACAGATATATGTATGTCTACCTATCTGTCTATCTATCTAACATTATGTATATACTCATCGTTACGGGTTGCGGAGTTTGGGCTTCGGGCACGCTGGAGGGTGACTGGGGTTCTGGACATGGCCTGCAAGTCTTTCTACCCACGGAGTGTGGGATGCCGGTTTAAGCCTTACTTGACACATGTTGGCCGTGGCAGTTTTCCATCCCAAAAGCCCTGAGCGTCCTGAAGCCCCTGAAACCCTAAAATCGCTTGGACTTTGGTTTTACCGCGGCACAGGCCCTTTACACCTCGTCTTGCGAAGCCAAGTGCCCACATTCAGAGCAAAATCAACGGCCTTCCAGCTCCTACAGCCGCCTCAGAAGGAACTCTGAACCCTACTATCTCGGTTAGAAGGTAACCTAGGGGCCTCAATAATTAGAATAGGGCTTTGCGGGGGTTCCTTATTATAGTTATAGTATCGTATAACCCCAAACCCCTATTCTAATTATCAAGGCCCCTCTAGTATTCTCCCCAGATTGCTTGCAGGCCCCAAACCCTTAAATTCAGAGGTTCTGACCTGTCAATTTCAAGGGTATCACCCTAAAAGTGGTACCAGGAGAGAAGTACAGCCAGGAGTAAACCCAGAACTTCAAAAGGCAGTACTATAAAGGCCTTAATAATTAGAACAGGGTTTTGGGGGGCCACTATACCATAAAATATAATAAGGAACCTCCAAACTAGTATAGGTAACTATTTAGGCCCCTAGAGTAACCTCAGCCACTCACAGCCCCAAAAGACTCCCAGCTTAAAAGAAACCAACTTCTTAAACGCTAGAGCCTAAACCTTACGGACTACCTGGACCCCAACAGTATGTAGAACACTAGCCTTTTATAGGTGTTGGGCTATTATTTTACCTACTTTTGGGGGTGTAGGTAGGACCTAAACCCAAAGCCCTGAAACCACTAAACCCTAAACCTGTAAAGCCGAGACCTGTAAATCCCAACCCCAAGGGCTGGCAGCCCAAACCATGCCTTTATTAAGCTACAGGGACTTCTTAAAAGCGGGTTTAGGGTTCAGGGTTTGGGGTATAGGGTTTAGGGTTCGGGGTTTGGGGTATAGGGTTTAGGGTTCAGGGTTTGGGGTATAGGGTTTAGGGTTTAGGTTCAGGGACTTTGTAATGTAGAAGCCGGAAAGTTGGAACATCATTATCCTCGTGCCCTTAAAGTAAAGTCTAGGGAAGCCCAACAAGAATCGTCCTAAATCTATGTTCCAACTTTCTAGGGTTCACTATACCCCAAAACGACCATAGCCTAACTGCTGAGATATGAGTATATGGACTTGACGAACGCGGTTTAGGGTTTAGGGTTAGGGTTAAGGGTTTAGGGTGCACGCAAGTGGGTCTCACTGTAAAGCTCAGAGCAGGATGCAATCTGTACTCTTGAAGCTTCCTGCCGCCTATTTCCTAAGTCCTGAAGCCCAATCCCCCCAAAAAAATCGCACAAAACCATATTTGCGACCATTTCCCAGACCTTCGGGAGGATCCAAAAAGTAGATCCCTTAATGGGGGTTCCTATAAAGTACCCTTAGTAGTATAGGGCCCCAAATTAGGGGATCTACTTTCTAGATCCTCCCGGGGGTCTGGGTTATCACAACACCAGTAAACAAATCTTAAGGTAACGCGAAAATGGACAAACACCTGGATTCCGAGCACGTGAAGCTGGAGGTGACCTCGGACATCGAAAAAAATGCCCGATCCACAGCATCTGTCGGAGTCTGTGCCAAGAGCTTGGGGCTTTGCAAAGGGTTCTATAAGGGATCTGTAATGGAGTTCTATAATGTAGGGGACCTAATCATTAGAATAGGGTCTAGGGGCTCATTATACGATTGTTAGAATAAGGAACCCCCGCAAAATAGTATCGGTAATAATTTAAGTCCCTATATTACGGTTTAATAAGAGGGGCTGAGTAAAACCCTAGGTTCCTGAGTAGCCCCTTTACAACAAGGGTACCCTTTTTCCTACTAATCGGTTCTAACAAGGGAGCCCTAAAAAAGGGACAAGAGGGTAGTACTCAGGAACCTAGCAGATTCTAAACTCCCATAGATCCCTTCTTATGGAGGCCTAAGGTGTACCTTAACCCTACGTAACCTACCTTTTTAAGGACTTATATAAGGAAATCATAATAAGGAGCAAAAAAAAGGTAGGCTAGGTGTGGTTTTTAAAGCTTTTGAAAATATTAGTAAATAAGATCCTCTTAAGCCCAATAAGGGAAAATATAAAATGTCCCAAAGCCCTACCTAGTAGGTTCCGTAGGGTCCAGGTAGTGAAGACTTCGGATCCGCTTTCTGGGTCTAAAAAAAACTCGAAGCGTCAGAGAGTCAGAGGGCTGAGGGTGTGGGGTTTGGGGCCTGGGGCTGTTAGGGTTGAGGGTTTCGGGTTTCATGGGTAGTTATCAGTAGGGAAACTATACTTCTAACCCGCATTCGGGGACTTATAACCCCACTTATAACTACCCCTGAACCTCCAAGTAGGGTTTCAGGAAACCCTAAACCCCTTTCAGTAAGCCTGAATTCCCAGCACCCTCGGTCGAAGCTATTTGGGAGCTTCCGAAAATAGGGGACCCTAATATAGTACTCTAAATAGTAGGATCCTTATTATAAGGATCCTAGAATAAGGTACCCCTAATTTTCGGAAACTCTAAACCCTTATAGAGCCCTTTAAAGGAACCGTTATAGTCCCCTTATAGTAACCCTTTAAAGGAACCCTAAGGTACCCCTAAGTTTCGGAAACCCCCATTTCTGCAGCTTAAGTTCAGAGGCCTTACGAGTCGGGTCTTGGAGTCTGTAAGGTCTCAATGCCACGGGAAGCTAAACCCTAAACCCTAAACCCCTAAACCCTAAACCCTAAACCCTAAAGGTTAAGTCAAGTTTAGGTTTTACAGGGTTTAGGGTTTTGGGTTTAGGTTTTAGGGTTCAGTCGAAGGGTTTACCTGGACCCTACGGAACCTACCTTTTTAGGGCTCCTTATTATGATTTCCTTATATAAGTCCTTAAAAAGGTAGGTTACGCAGGGTTAAGGTAGGGGTTAAAACCAGCTTGAAGCTTCGATTTCAACTTTCACAGCGACTCCGGATGCTTCAACGTGGCAGAGCAAGCAATGCGGTTGCCACGGGCCCACACCACCCACGCACATAAGCAGACACCGTACATGTGTTTTTAAACGTGCGTTTCAAGAACAAACCCAGAGATATAACTCTAAACCACTCCAAACCCCGAAACGACAACGAACCCGAAAGCCGAAGCTTGCGTCGTCTGGGGGCCCCTCGATTCGATAAGCCTTAGCTTAAAGGGCTCTGCATGAAGGATCTTTCGGTTCGATTTGGGGATCGCCTGCACCCTGAGGCTTCAAAAGTATTACAGGGACCTTAACAATTAGAATGGGGTTTTGAGGGTATATTAACTATAGTTATAATAAGGCACCCTCCCCCCCCCCAAAAAAATAGTATAGGTAATGACTTAGGCCCCGAAAGTAGATCTGTTTCAAGATTGCAGCCTTTACAAGCGACAGGTAAAACAAATAAACCCTAAACCCTAAACCGTAAAACCCTAAACCCTAAACCCTAAACCAAGGAACACAAACGACTGAGGAAGACCACAGGGGGAAGCAGAAGCGACGCAGGGGAGAAAAGAGCTCCTCCCTACCTCATAGGGACCCTTAGGGGGCGGGGTAGGGGGAGGGGGGTAGGGGACTATACTTCCTTAAATAGGCCCTACAAAGTCTTTATCATTATAGGTATTGAGGCCCCCTACCCTCCTCCCCCTTACCCTCCTAAGGGTCCTTATGATAACCTGTCTGTTCGTCGCTCCTCTTCCCGTGCTATCGTTGTATTTAGTGTTCTCGTTGTGTCTTCCATGAAGTTTAAATCATGGGAGCAGAGGACCCCACTTCGTTTATCTCTTCTGTTCTTGCTTCTTGGGTGTTCGTTGCTCACCTCTCGCCACTGCTTGTAAAGAAACAGGAATATAGTCTGAGAGAGAGACCGGAACTGTAAATGAAGAGCAAGCGAGAAGAGCGAAGGTATGGAAGGGACACGGGTATCTCCCCCTTGTGTTTTACTTTCCATCGGGAAAGCGTGAGGGACTGTGTAATGCACACTTAAATCTACACTGTTTTAAACAGAATTACTCATGGGGTTGTATAATCTTGCAGTTACAAAGTGTCAACGGGAAATGCGGTGTCAACGGGAAATGCGGCTTGAAACTTAAACCAAGGAATGCGGTTCTACGCACTTTTCAATCTAATTGTTGCGATTAGTTCCCAAAAGCTCGCCGACGTGCAAAAATCTCCAAGTGCTAGATTTACATAAGCCGCCCAAAGCCGCCAAAAAACACAGTGCCCCATGCTCCAGCATTCCTATATCAGGGCGTTTGGGTGTCGGAGTCACCGTGTGGTAAAAGCCTCCAGTGATGCCGTTCTCGGCGGCAAGAGCGCGCACATGCAAGGTGCCCAAACTGGCTCACGGCTCTATCCACCCTGGGACTCACATGTCGGAGATGTTTGGCCGCGAAGGTGCGGCTTTCTAAGCAAAGACGCTACTCGTCCCTGGATAGAACGCTTATGCTCCAATATGTGATGCGCAGCTTCTACTCTTGATCCCACAAGTATAAGTATATCCTCGTATGTAAAAACAAGCTTTAGACATGTTCAGACTAGAGGTTTGTCAACAACACATACTTGAAGGTTCAGGGGTAGTTATAAGGTTGTAAATCCCCTAATATAGGTTATAAGTGAAGCTACTAACCCTACTTATAACCCTACTTATAACTACCCTAAACCCTAAACCCTATAGAACCCTTAAAGGAACCCTAAACCCCTCATAACCCTACTTCTCACTACCCATGAACCTCCAACTAGCAAAGGAGAATCGGACTAAGGAATCTATAGGGTTTCTACTAGGGAATTAAGCAATCATATTGTGGTTCCTACTATACTTTAGGGCCCCAGACCCCCGGGAGGATCCAAAAAGTAGATCCCTGAAGGGGGTTCCCATAAAATACCCTTTAGTAGCTGGGGTCCCAAATTGGGGGATCTACTTTTCAGATCCTCCCGGGTGTCTGGGGCATTGTGCTTCTTGGAATCTTCGACAGCCCGACTCTGGGCGAATCTGACCAGGAAACTCTGCTTGGAGCTTCAGTGGTAGTTATAAGTAGGGTTATGAGGGGTTTAAGGTTCCTTTAAGGGTTCTATAGGGTTTAGGGTTTAGGGTAGCTATAAGTAGGGTTATAAGCAGGGCAACTATACTTATAACCCATATTAGAGGACTTATAACCCCACTTATATAACTACCCCTCAACCTCCAAGTGCAGACCGCAGACCCGGAATTTTGGTTTGAGGTGCAGGTTGCGGGCATAGGGTTTATTTAGGGTTTAAGGGTTTAGGTTTAGGGCCAAAGGAGCGTGGCTTTTCCCTGTGCCGACAGGTGACATGCCCTTCAGGGATTTTCTTTTGCAGTCTAGGTCTAGGTGTGATGCTCCGGGTTCTCTACTTGATCAACCAATGGCCAACAATCGGATAACCCCAAAGCCTGAACCTGTATAACTCTAGGTTCCCCAGTAGCCCCTTAATAATAAGGGTACCCTTTTTCCTACTATTCGGTTTTAATAAGGGAACCCAAAAAGAAAAAGGGTAAAAGGGTACTACTGGGGAACCTAGTTATAGAGTGCCAGGGAGTCTTCTGCCAAACGGCCATAAAACTTGGACAGGAATTCGGAAAGTGTGACGAAGCGGACGTCCCCTTGGTGTGAGCTACACATTGACACTCGAAAAGAAAATGTTTCCAAGACGATAGTAAGTAAGATAGATGAGAGTCTCGGGATTACTATCTAATGTAGGAACCTGATTACGAAGCCCTGGCCCTTTAACCCCAATATATTAGGATCCATATTAAGAACCCAAATGGGAGTTTCCGAAATTAGGGTACCGGGGTACCTTATTTTGGGATCCTTCTAGCAAGGATCCTACTGTTTCGGGTACTATATTAGGGTCCCCTATTTTCGGAAACTCGCAAATAAGGACCCAAGGTTTCTTAATTAATCAGGTTCCTACATACCCAGGAGAGCATATGGATCTGGGATCTCCAGACGCCTGCATCCGCAAATCCCAGATCCTGATAGCTAAACCCTGCAACTCCAATGCTCTACCGCGAAAGCCAGAATAACACGACTGTGCACCGTTTATAGTAAACTCCGAAGTTAAAAATTCGATAGCCTCAATCCTTAAGAGCCCTGTATAGGGAATCTCAGCACTAACTGTCCTTAATCCGGTTTCCAACTTGTTGGGGTTTACTATATAGGGTATGGTTTATATTACTCGTATCCCCATACTAAAACACAATATATACACTCACCAATATTCAGAAGGAGGCCTATCTACACTCACCAAAACGACGGTAATACAAACCCTACTTCATATAAGAAACCCCAGGGTAAGTACGGGGCTACTTCTCGGAGGACGGGAGAGTTCACCTAGGCTAAGGCTTCGGGGTCCTTGATACTACAACTACGAACATATTACAGGGAGCCCTAATAGAAGACGACGACAACTACTACTGGCACCACTACTACTACCACGAACTACGACTACTACTACTTCTTCGGTTACAATTTCTACTACTGCTACTACGACGAGGACTACTTATTACTACGTCTAAGTAAAGGCTGGGCTTTTAAGTAACCAAGGAGAAAAAAGTATAGACTTTTATTTCATAATGGTTCCATTAAGAAAAAAGTATTAAAGTATGGTACTCCAAAGCCCAGTAAAGCCTAGGCCTGGGGCTTAGGGAAACCCAGGCCCGGAGATTTCTCAGGGGCATCCGCCGTTTGGAACCCTTGAGCCCCTACCGCTGTTGCAGACAGGACTGCACTAGGTGGGGCTTTTAAAGCTTTTGAAAAATATTAGTAAATAAGATCCTCTTAAGCCCAATAAGGGAAAGTATAAAATGTCCCAAAGCCCTACCTAGCTGCATCCAGCTGTAATTGGATGACCTTCGTCCGTTTTAGGGCCAAAGCATCGGGCTTTTGGTGCCTGAAACTCTTGCGGCTTAGGACTTTGGGTGTACTTGGAGGTTCAGGGGCAGTTATAAGTAGGGTCATAAGTAGGCTAACTATACTTGTAACTCATAACCCATATTAGGGGACTTATAACCCCATAACTACCCCTGAACCTTCAAGTAGGGTTTTCTAACACGCTCTGCAGCGCCGGACGTGAGTTTGATGGTTCAGGCCCCGGAGGGAGGCCCCAGCAAGTCAAGGCGAGAGCATTGCATGGCAGAACCCCAAAAGGATCGACTCGGGGCTCCGGCTCTAAATACGGTTAGGGTTTAGGGTTTAGGGCAGGTTATTGGTTTTAGGGTTAGGAAACCTCCGAAAACACCTGCTTAAGCAAACTCTAGTTCTGCGATGCCTTGCACCGACTGGCCCAACAGCAAATTGGCGCAATCATCGGGCAAGACACATACTACTAATCACAAGGAGCTACCACTGATGCCAATATCAGCAACAACAGCAACAAGTGCGACAATATCGGTGCCAAAATACGAGACTAGAGTTTTGGGGTAGATGTTAGTATAAATTGTCGGGACTAAATGGGGTCATGACTACTAGTCTAGTTTTCCCGTTTCGAAAGCGATTGAACCTAGACCAACACAGACGAAGTCGGGCCCCGCGGCAGGCGGCGTTAATAGAGGGGCCTACATAATTTCCTAAACCCTAAACCCTTTTCCTTTAAGGAACCTTTTTAGAGGGGTCAAGAAGGATTAACTACGATACGGGCTATTATAGGGGTTTAGTATTGGGGGGGCCTTCATAATCGCCAATACTATTTTGGGGATCCCTTATTATAATTATAGAAATTATAGAGTAATGGGCCCCAAAACCCTATTCTAAATATTAAGGCCTCTATAAATTAGGCTACCAAGCGCTGAGAACGGACACACTAAAAGCTTCCCATAGGGTTTCTAGCGTCTAGGCCCAGGAAGGCACTTGAGCAAAGTGAATTTCGCGATTATGACGAGAAGATGTTAGCCTTTAACCGTCGTGCCAGCAAACAACCAGGACCTCCTTGTACCCTCAAATAGGGGTATATGGTCCCTAAAAGTGGGTATTTTGGGTCCAAAAGAGGGAAGAAGGAGGGTCTAGGAATCGTGTTCACGAAGAAGGATCCTCCACAGGGGTTCCAAGTTCCCAGCTGTTCCTGGGCGATGCTCCTGCGCAAACCTTTGCACAACGAAATGGGCCACGGGGTCTGAATTGTGCTGAGTATGAAACTAAGGCTTCTCCTCATCAGTCCGGGGATTACAGGCAGTGGGGCATCGGGAAACCAGGTGCTCAGCAGCTGTGCATTATTGATTCGGCCCGCAGCATTTGACCTAAACGCCTGGGACAACGCATCTACAATGAGAATTGTGTGACGGGCCCTTTCCCTTCGCCTGGTGCGACAGACTGTTGGTACTCGTATTAAACTTAGCCTTCCGAGGACAGCATTTAACGTCGAAAACCCACCTCGAACCAATTCCTCTCACTGTTTGCAGCTCTCCCTCTTTACGGATTCTGGGTCGTAGGACAGGCAAAAATCGAAACACGATGTCGTATCTCGCCTCTGAGCAAAAATAGAGATTCCTTTGCCTCTCATGTGAAGGCATAAATGGTTCCCAAAAAATGAAGGTCGACCGTATCTACGAAGATGATATACCACCAAGATTGAACTGAAGTAATGCGATCTACGCTACTCGGACGCCTACAAAAACCGCCATAACGCCCAAACACTGTCTACTTGGAGGTTCATGGGTAGTCATAAGTAGGGCGAGGTAGGGTTATAAGTCGGTCAGCTATACTTGTAACCCATATAGGGGACTTATAACCCCACTTATAACTACCCTAACTAGCCCCTAAACCCTAAACCCTATGGAACCTTAAAGGAACACTAAACCCTTATAACTCTTCTTATAACTACCTCTGAGCCTCCAAGTAGATCCGTTTGACCCTGGACCCGAGCCCCTTCACGGCCGACTGAAACCCTAATGAAGGAACCTGATTAAGAGAATTTGGGCCTTTTCTTGGCTGATTTCTGAACCCCTCCTAAATGTTAAGCTTTTGGCCTCCTTATTATAGTTAATATAGAAACCCAAAAAGTTAAAGTCCTAAGAGCCAACAAGAAGAACACCAAGTTTTTTCAGCGTTCCTTTAACCTGATTTAGAAACCTTGGGTCGTTATTAGGGTTCCTTACATGAATCCTACTATTGATTGGGGTTATAGGCCCAGGGCTTCTTAATCAGGTTCCTACATTAGACACACACTGGAGACCTGGTCAAGGCACATTGTCGGAGACTCCAAACTGCAATAACTCCCACACTGAAAAGAGCCTTGTGTCATTCTTACCTGTGGTTAGTAGGGAAGGGAGGAATGGGGTAGAACTATAACTACTACTACTACTACTACCATTCTTCCATTCTCTACTAGCCAAAGGTAGGCATTGTGATTGAAGACTCTTCCATACTTGCGGGATCTAGGGTGGAAGCGCGGGGTCTGCTGACCTCGAGGCCCTTCTTGTGAATGGCGGAAGCAGCATGTGTATCCCAGTTTCTTGCTTTTGGTTAGTAGGGAATGGAGGAATGTGGTACAACTACGGTTGATGGACAAAATCCTGCATGACCCTAAGGACCCTAAACTATGGGAATTATGGTATATTCCTTATTATGGGTCATGCAGGATTTTGTCCATCAACCGTATAACTACTATTACTACCATTCTTCCATTCCCTACTAACCAAAGGAAAGGTTTCGTGGCAAACGGACCGAAGGCCGAGGTGGCTAAGGCCTCTAGGCAACAAAACCCCACTCTGAAACCGAAGCCGCATATCGCACACCCACATCTCCGAAACATCCAAGCCCCAAGCACTACACCCCGAAACCAGCCTAAACCTACACTTCTTAACCCTAGACAGTCCTACAGTCCAGTCCCACATTTAAAAAAAGAGGGGATGCCTTCGAGCTAATTGAAGCAAAACGCAATCCTACACCCAAACAGCCGGAGCCAGCGTGCCGATGCCTACCTTCTTGAAACTGGCAGGGAACACCATATAGACGTATAGCCCCCACTTCGAAGGACGATTGCGTATCATGCGCCCTTGTTGAGATTTCAAAAACAAGTAGTCGAACCCACCAAAGGCGGATGAATCAACGCTGAAAACACCAGTAAACTCAGTAAGCTCGAAGTGAAGCCATCTCGACACAGGAGCCCAAAGCTAAATTACAGTGGGTCTGAACTCTGGCCCCTGACAAGTTTCTCGTAGTGAAGCAAACGCCACCACCCCGTTCCTTGGATTTGGGACCCACAAGCGCAACTCAAACCGGCGCGTTGTACCCCACACCCTACAAGTAATCCCTAAAATATAATTCCTAAACGAGCCACGCCTAAACCCTAAACCCTAAAGAGTCACCCCTAAACCCTAAGAACACAGCACGAGTTCATCCAGCAACAACCGTCCCGAACTACAGAATCGAAGCCGCAGAAGTTCCCAGAAGCAGAAACCCTTAGCTTAATGTTCAGAAAAAGGCGGAACCCGAAGCTTAACGTAGGGGCCCCTTCATAATTAGAATAGGGTTTTCGGCATAAAGTATACTCTTCCTAGAGTAATACCCTATAAAAAGCACTGAAGCCTACAGCCATTGACAGTTGCCCTAACCACCACCTGCGGCGTGCGGGCCGACCACGGCACTGAGGCGTGCCGGAGTCGTGCTCCAAAGCCGGCTTGCAACTCCCAAACTGCAGGGGGGCCGGCAGGTTTCCACAATAAGCAGGAGTACTTGGAGGTTCATGGGTAGTTATAACTAGGGTTTATGAGGGGTTTAGGGTTCCTTTACGGGTTCTCTAGGGTTTAGAGTGTAGGGTACTTTTCAGTAGGGTTTTTCAGTAGGGTAACTTTACTTATAACCCATATTAGGGGACTTATAACCCCACTTATAACTACCCCTGAACCTCCAAGTATGCTTGTGCCTTTGCCTCCCGCCTAAGGCTCTAGAGGAATCATCTCTTCTTTTTTGCATAGGCTCCTCTACGAACCTTTCAGGGTGTAGGGCTCGGAGGTTTGAAATTCAGTGGCTGTATTGGATGTTTCCTGCTCTGGCATGTAGGGTTTAGGGTTTAGGGGTTTAGGGGTTTAGGGTTTAGGGTTTACTGTTTACTGTTGAGGGACACAGTCCTACGTCGCCTTGAATACCCTAAATTACCCCTTGGTACGCATATGAAGCCAGCATTCCAAACGTTCCCCAAGTGTCCAAGTACCTAGTAACCTCAAGACACTTCCCCCAGGATTTTCCCGCAATACTAAAAATATTGGGTGTTAAGACAAAAATCCAAGTATCTAAAAATATTGGGTCTGAAAACAATGCGGGACCCCTCCATGAGTATGAAGGATCCTTTCCAGCGAGCTTGAGTTCCTCCCCCCAGGCGTTGCCCCTGAACCGCAACAGCCTCGACTTCGTTTCGAATCACTGCCACCGCAGAAACCCTAAACCCAAAGCCTCTGTACTGAATACCCTGAGATCCTGCACCTGGAGCCCAAGAGCCCTGAAGCCTAGACCCTAAACTTCCTCCAAACCACTATACATAAGTCCCAAAAAACTTCCTCCCTACTAACTATCCCTACTTTTTGTGGAATGGTCTCTAGTTTAACCTGCAATTTGTGATAGCAGGTTAGAATGCTCATGACAATCAATTTTAAGGCGAAGGCTTCGAGGCTGGGAGGCGTGTGAGGTTTAGGGCTTAGGGTTTAGGTTCTAGGGTTTAGGGACCATGGAAAGGGGTCGCAGAACGTCCTGGAACCTCCCGGACTCCTGAACCAGTCAATCCGAGGATGTGAGTCATCATAGGGCGACTACAAGGGATATCATGGAGCTATCATCATGGATGTATGTATGTATGTATGCATGGATATGTAGATACATACATAGATACATACATACAGACAGACAGACAGACAGACAAACAGACAGTTACATACCATTACACTACATTACGTTACCATACATGACGTTACATTACATTTCATTACATGACATTAATACGTAATACATACATACATACATACTTACACACACACATACATACATACATACATACATACATACATACACAATATATTTATATATACACACATACAAGTACTTTGTGTGTATCTATATGTATATATATATATATGTATGCACAAAGCTTACCTAAACCGCCTATAGGGTTGTTATGAAGAAGCTCCAAGTCTTAGGGGGTATATGTTTGCTTGAATTTACTGGTTTATTTGCCTTTACTGTGTCGGGGCTTACGAATCGGGATGTCGGGTCTGACTGAGATTTAGGGTGTCACCGCCGGGCCGGAAACCTACCTTTGTTTAGTAGGGAATGGAAGAATGGTAGTAATAGCAGTTATAATTGTACCCCATTCCTCCATTCCCTACTAACCAAAGGTAAGGAAAGCGGATACTTGCTTCATTTGACCACAGACACTCTTCACAACAGTAGGAACAGTAGAGCAGTATCTTGGGATTTAGGGGTTTAGGCTCAGGGCCTAGGGTGGAGGGTCTGAGGGTCTAAGAAGACCCTAAACCCAATCCCCAAAACCCCAAGCTTACCTGTGGTTAGTAGGGAATGGAGGAATGGGGTACAATTATAACTACTATTACCACCATTCTTCCATTCCCTACTAACCAAAGGTAGGCAAGAGGCCCTGGGATGCACGAAAGCCGTAGTTCCTATCCTTTGCTTCGTCGGACTCGCACCCCGGAGATCTAATCCAGGAGGTTTGCCACGGGGGGCGTTTGAGGAAATTCTCAGAGTGGGTCGTGAGCTGAAAAGGGCGGTTGCCACGCCGCGCTCCGGCAGGTGGGTTCCTTTACAGGTTACTGCAAGGTCTGCTTTGGGGGTTCTATGAGGGGTCTATGTACGGTTTAGGGTTTGAGTTCGGATTTAGCGTGTCGGGTTCAAGGGTTTCGGTGTTTTTGAGCTGGGTGACTTTAGATCTCAGACACATCCTGGGGCACGTAGGGCGTGGTATGGAGCTTGGCCATATGTCATACAGAACTAGTCATGCACGGTCCGCAACGCTCTAAATCTTCAATAGAGGGTCCAGCAGTCGGCGTTGCTTTTCGCCTGAATGCAGATTTGGGGCCAAGGGGTTGTTCTATGTGCCAAGGGCTCTGCTTCATGTTTTCGGTTTGGCTCTTTTGACTGTTGGGTTGTGCTTAGGAGTTCAGGTGCTCTTGATTTCATGGGCTCCGCCAAGGCAGAACACATAGTCACATAGCACATTCAGCAGACGTCCGACAACCACCGAAAAGGTGCACAAACCATGGCCTTGTTAGCAGGTACAGGGTTTTGGGGCAGATTTTCTCGTGGCAACGTATGATTGGCAATCCGGAGATATAAGATAGAGTCCTTAATAATTGGAATAGGGTTTTGGGGCCCATTATACTATAACGTATTGGTAATTATTTTGGCCCCCATAGTAGAAAGCCAAACTCCACAAAGGGCCCTCTAGAGTGGCGGTGCGCTCTGCACAGGTCTTTTCGACCGCAGCTCCGGCGGAGCATCGTAATCATACTATATTATATTATGCTAAAGTATAATATACTATAGTATATTTACTATAGTATATTATACTCTAATATATTCGTTCCACATGAATCCCGTTAACCTGACCCAAAGCTGTATCTGGTCTCCAGCATTGCGCTCAGAAACCTATGGCAACAAAAACCTAAAGCCCAGGGCCAGTATCCGAAGCCCAGCCGCAGCTGCAGGCAGAGATTGACGAATTTCTACGATGGAACAAAACCGACATCCTGCCGCTCAGCTCGCAGGAAAGCAGGCTGCCGCTTTCATCGCAAGACTTCGGGCTTTAAGGCTCAAGGTTTCTAGTTCATGGCTGGAATAGGATTAAAAATTTACATTTCTATTCCTCATTGGCTCTAAGTACCCATAAAAATGTAAAATGTTACCCAACCATGACAAAGGTTTAAGGTTCGATGCGGTTGGAGCCCTCTCCTCCGAGAGGAAGACTGCGCAGCTGCTAGGTTTCGGGTTTATTACAGCATGATATATTCTAGCGCACTTATAGTACCCTAAGGGTCCAAAGGACCCAATAGTTAGGCACTTGGGTTTAGGATAGTAGTTATGTAGCTCAATATTTAGGAGAGTATATGATGATTAGGTACTCGGACCCTTAGGGGTATATCAAAGTATATCTGCAGATACGAAGAAATTCATCGGTTTAGCTTGACTCGTTCATTGCCACGTGCTTGTGAGACCACCTCCAGCGTAAGAGATGGAGGAAGGCTTTCCTCTACCTTGGGGTCCAGCCTATGAGTCTTTGTGGCTTGTGGTTTCAAGGAGTTGCGGGGTAGCGATACCCTACACTCCAAAGCAGCATCGCTGAGAGTAATCATATTAGACGAAACCTGATCGCTGTGAAACTTAGACTTCTCCACTCGGGCGTGAGAAACGCCAGCTTGCCTCGACACGAAGAGTGGCTTTACAACGTAGCCCGCATGCCCCTCTGAAACGGGCGAACACTGCTAAAAGGCACGCGGGCTTCTGACTTCTCCATTGGCTGACTGGGAGTCGAACCTCCAGGGCAAAACGAGCACCAGCGTGTGGGAACCTTCACAATGCCCTAAATTCTGCTCAAAAGCTCTACCAATCAGATATGTATACACATGTATATATATATATAGATATATATATATATATTCCATAGCTTCCATAGAACATACTGGTGTTCATTAATACACATGAAAACGAGTGCAACTTCACCTGCGAGCCCGTTTGCGGTGCCTACTAGCCAAGATCAAAAGCTTCCGAAAATAAATGAGGGACCCGGTCTCGGTGCTGAGTGACTCTGTAACAGCACTTGCGTATAAGTCGAAGAGCGGCCCCGCGGCCCCAAACCCAGCGTCATTACCGACTTTCGGGAAAACCACATCCGCCATACCCCAAACCCTGAAGCCCCTCCAACTTTCTGTATCCTTAACCCCTACCTCCTGGAATAGATGTGGGTAGTTGTCAAAATTATGGTCCCCTTTTGGGTACCCTAAATCTTAGGTGCCGTATTATATTAAGGACCCAGAAAGGGACCATAATTTCGACAACCACATCTGCAGGCCCGGGCCTCCACCTCAGACGGCAGCACGCCGAAGCTCGTAAATCGCCTGCGCGATGTCATGCCCCTGCTGGTCGTCCTGGCTCCAAGGACGATCCGCACCGCTGCTTGCTTTGTGCCGGCGGGGGCGCCGGTTGTAAGTCGACATTTCAGACTTTCAACCGACTCCCTCGCTGGTAGTAGGGAATGGGGGAATGGGTTATGGAGACTATGACTGGGGATTATATAGGGACTACTATAGGGATCCATGCCCCCATTCCCTACTAAGCACCAGACAGAAGAAGCCAATGTGCGGAGTGGTTGAAAGCATGCCATCAATACTAAACCCTAAACCCCAACAATACACCCTCAACTCTGTCCTGTGGGGCCAGGCGCAGCAGCTGAAAGAAGGTCATGCGACTAAGGGCCTGCAGAGCTGCGGTGCAGCCAGGTGATGGTGCGGGGTTTCGGGATCTTGTTTGCGTTGGTTGATAGGTAGACGGAGAGATAGAGAGACAGACAAATAGAAAGTTAGGCCGCTAAATAAGTTGGATAGGTTAGATAGATTCTCCAGCTTGTCCGTTCCAAAGTCAAGCAGTCAGCTGGCTAGCTACCTAGCTAGTTGGTTAGCTTGGTTAGGTGGTTAGCTAGTTTATCTAGTCTAGAGAGCTAGACAGCGAGCTAGAAAGATAACGAACAGATATATGCAAGCATACATACACAAGCGCATCTGTACTCACATACACGTACCTATGATCGCGTGCAAGAACATGCAGTAGGTAATCTTATATATATATATATGTACACACGCATCATTCTTTCTGTCGATCTATCTTAATTTCTAACTATCTATGTACCTGGCTGTCTATATCAATATCTATACTATCCTGTCGTATCGTATCTATCTGTCTATCCATGTGCCTATCTATCCGTCGATCTACCTACCTGTCTACATTACGCCTACCCTATCTACCTACCTCCCCTAGCTACCTGCCTGCCTGTCTGCCTGCCTGCCTATCTCTCTCTCTCTCTCTCTGTCTCTGTCTCTGTCTCTGTCTCTGTCTCTCTCTCTCTCTATCCAACTAACCGACTAACCGCCTGTCTGTGCAACTACCCATCAAGCCATCCATCCATCGATCCATCCGTCCATCCATCCATCCACCCGTATGTGGTGAGCAAATTGTAGGGACTAGGGCCACAGCTTAGAGTTAAGGATTACGTGAACATGTTCCTGAGAAGCTCTGCATCATCGCACTTTCTTATGAAATACCTCCGTAAACCCTAACACCGCATACCCATTCCCACAAACACACACACGCGCGGACCTTTGCTTATCTTCTTCTCTTTAAATACATATCCTATCTATAAGCCCTACTTGGTCGGACTAGGCCATCCCGCGAGATCCAAGTTCCGGAGCTTCTTGGGCGCCAGGACCTGGGTGTTGTTTTCAAAGGCTCCATACTTGGAGGTTCAGGGGTAGTTGTAAGTCGGGTTATAAGTCCCCTAATATGGGTCGGTTATAAGTACAGTTACCCTACTTATAACCCTACTTATAACTACCCATGAACCTCCAAGTAAGCAAAATAGAAAGCCAACCTGAAGCTGTGCCAGGTAGTTATTCAATTCTTCACCAAGAATCTCCCCAGCATAGGGGTAGCTATCTAATTAGGGTCCCTCTTACGGCACCCTTATCACAAAGGGCCCCAAATGACACCCTCATTTAGAGAACTACCCATGTAGTACCCTCATGCCCTTCTAAGTCTTTTTTAAGGAGCCCTACAAACAAAGGGACCCTCATTTAGAGAAGTACCCATACTATGTACCCATACTATGTTATACTACCTCTAAACAACTAAACCCTAACCCCTAAACCCCTAAAACCCCAAGCCTCAAAGCCTTGAACCCACACACCTAACTCCCTGAGCCCCTAGACCCCTAAACCCTAAGCCCCTAAACCCCCAAACCCTGACTCCCTAAGCCCGTAAACCCCTAAGCCCATGAACCCCAAGCCCCTCAACCCTAACTCCCTGAACCCCTAAACCCCATCAACTCAGGCCAGGACTTTTTCGGGGCGGGCCGCAAGCGGCAGCACCCTGAGGCGCCTTCGAGGCCGAGCTTTAAGGCTTTAGGCTTTAGGGGTGTGGGGTTCAGGGTTTAGGGGTTTAGGGTTTAAGGGTTTAGGGTTTAGGGCTTCGAGGGGTTTGAGGGTTTGGGGTTTAGGGTTCAGGGTGTAGGGACAGGCTGGATTAAGCATTTGAGCATTTAGGGTTCAGAGTTGAGGGTTTAGGGGGTTTTCCTAAAGACGAAAGAACTGAAACACCCCAAACCGTGTTCTCGTCCCGGCGGTTCTTCCTCCCATCCAAGTTTATGACCTTGAGGCGCCTTCCTGATTTGTACATCGTAGCTCAGGGACATTAGAGCTCACCATAATCCCCGGGGATGTCACAAAACAAGCCACTCTCTCCCCGAAAGAGGGCTTGTGTGTTGACCGATCACATGAAATCAGCCAGGATATCCCCCTGCTGGCTAGGGGCGATACCATACCATCCCCATCCAAATAGCGAGTATATCTTAGCCATGATCGCGCTGAAATAACCATTCCCATCATGTCTCAGCAAGTAGCGGTAAGTAGCCGTCTGTTGTGTGGTAGGCGCTTTGACGAGCTTCGACAAGACTTCTGCAACGGAAAGGTTTGTTTCAATGCGCACACGTGTGTATACTTCCTCGCTTGGGTCCAGAGTCTAGTGGTCTGTGCTTGGGCTTCAGGGTTAAGGTCCTCTCAAGTGGCGTATCTAGGCTAAGGTCTATACCCCCAGTAGAACCACTAACAAAAACAGAATTGCCAATCTTCTTTTGGGTTTTAAAATTTTATGACCAAAACGAAAAATAATTCCTAAGGACACCATAGAAGTAGTGTTCATTCTGGGGGCCTACAGGATGTTGCTTGGAGGTTCAGGGGTTGTTACAAGTGGGGCTATAAGTCCCCTAATATGGGTTGCAAGTATTGTTACCCTACTTATAACCCTACTTCTAATTACCCTAAACCCTAAACCCTATAGAACACTTAAAGGAACCCTAAACCCCTTAGAACCCTACTTGTAACTACCCATGAACCTCCAAGTGAGCCTCGCCGGGCTTAAGGGTTTGAAGTTCAGGGTTTGGGGTTTAGGGTTTAGGGTTTGGGGTTTAGGGTTTAGGGTTTAGGATTTAGTTCCTGGGTTCCTGTTACGGCATTTAAATGAAGTTACCATAATAAGGAAACCATATTATTTACTATAGATCCCTATTATGGTATCTTAAAGTAAGCCCCTTAACAAGAACCCATATTCCGGAATCACCACTTGAGCTTCCGAGAAATCCCACCAAGATTTCTCAATAGCAGCGAAACCTGAGACAGAAACGTAGCGACGCGCGACGACAAGTCTGTTGACGATCTTCACCTTGCCCATGATGGCCATGATGATGATGATAAACCCTAAACCATATACCCTAATGATGATAAACCCTAAACCTTAAACCCTAAACCCTAATGAAGATAAACCCTAAACCCTAAACCCTACTGATGATGATTGTAGTGATGGCAAGAGCAGAGACAGTGCCAACGACACAGCAACGACCCAGAGGAACCCAAAAGGGTACCTAAACAAGAACCAGAACTTTTGGGATATCCCATAAGCCCCTTTTCAGTAGAAGCCAAAAAGTTGGAAACCCAACAGCCGCAAACCTTAAGAGTAATGTATAGGGAATCCCAGCACTATTTGGCCTTAACCCGGTTTCCAACTTTATGGGGCTTACTGTATAACAAGGCAGTGAGGTAGGGATATCCCACTGAAAAGTTTATGTTTGGGTCCTTTCTTGGAACCCTAAGACAGAAGCCACTTCACGAGCCCCAGCCACCTCCAGCGCCACGGCGGCCAACAGATCTTAACCCCGTCCCACTTGCTAATTTCGGGGCCTTCATAACTAGAATGGGGTTTTGGGGTATATGATACTAAAATCTTAATAAGGAAGCCCCAAAGATACTATAATCCTCCACAAATAGTATAGGTAGTACTTTACGACGTAAAGCATACCATGCACGGCGTGATACTCCCTTTCTGCAGTTTCCGGAAACTCCTCCTCCAAGCCCTTCCACAGCCGTACTGCTACGATTTAGGGGTTTAGGGCTTAGTGATGTAATGACCTGGAGCCTGGACTCTAATTCCAGGCTTTAGGTCCCGTTTCGCAAGCCCTCACCCCCTTGCTCAAGAGAATCCTGCCTCTGCAAACCCCCATGTTTCTCGCATAAACTATCTGCCCGAAGGCCCCATTCGAGCTGTCCGGTCATCTAATACTATCCTAGACGATACTACATTATGCTATCCGGTACTATACTATACCATACTATACTATAGTAGATATCTCCTCAAAGCTTAGGCCGGCTGTTGCGGGTGTTGTGTTTCTCGCTGACAATTTACGGAGCAATAGGGCCCAATAGGGGATAATATCACTGCCCAGGATACTTGGAGGTTCAGGGGTAGTTGCAAGTGGGGGTATAAGTCCCCTAACATCAGTTATAAGTTCAGTTACCTTACTTTAAACCCTACCTAAAGCTGCCCATGAACCTCCAAGTACCCGATCGCAGGGCCTCTGCAGAAGCTGCAGCAGTCCCATTGCTTGCCGAGCAAAGCCCTTGCAAGGGGGCCAAACTTCGCACGCCGCATATTAGATCGCTTGCTGCAGTTGCATTAAATTCTATTGTACATAGTATATATAGAATCATATTATATTTTACTATATTGCAATATGTTGTATTGTGTTGTAGTATAATCTATAAAGTCATGCTACTTTATGTCATAATGTAATTTCTTATGCTGCTATCTTCGTTTTTGCGGTGTGTTATGTTATATTAAGACTCAAGACATGCTATACTATACTTTCTTATACTATACTAGACTATATTATGTTATCTGGTACAATACTATACCATAATATATGATATCATAGTCTACCATCTTACACTATACTATTTTATGCTTGTATTCTATTGCATTTTAGATGTGTATATATAAAGATAGTATACTGTATGATCTTTATCATGATCATATCGTTCTATGGTATGCTGTATGTTACATCACATGAGGATCTGAGCAGTGCTTACGCGGTTTTCGGGTGTAAGGCCCGAGCCTCAAACCCAAACTGTCACGAAATATGACACCAAAGGAGTCATGCGTAGAAAGGCCCAGACACCCGAAGCCCAACGCGGCGGTGCCCCCAAAGCACTCTGGCGCCCGAAAACTCCTAAGCTTTGAAACAGGGCAGTTTCCCCTGAACCCATAAATGCGCCTACGACCCCTGAGCCCATCAGCCGTGGTCATGAGAGCAACATAACATAACAGTTTAAGATCAGACTAACACTATGTAGCATGTAGGGTCTAAGGTTAGGAAGGAGAGTTCGTGATTTAGGGTTTACGGGAGACAAAAGCGAGACTAATAACCTGACGCGACCAGTTAACCGGAAAGACAATGTCGACAATACTAGTGGTCATCATGGCCTCAACAACGGAACAAACAACAGCCCATTCCTCCTGAGATGCATGACAACAAGCCACACGACAGTTGCAAAACAAATAAGAAGCACAGCTATGGCACGACAAGAAGATTAAAGAAACAGAAACAGCATACCCGTGTATATAAGCATAACATGCATACTAAAGGCCACCAGCAACAGCACGAAGACTCGAACAATCATCGCAGTCAGCCCACCTTGTCCTCTGCACGGGCTTGCATGTGATCCAGCCTCGGCCCGCTGTTGGGTTTTGAAGGGGTTTAGGGCGTTTAGGGTTTAGGGGTTTCTCATTGGGTTCTTTTGGCACCCTAGACGGCCCTAAACCCGTAACCCTAAACCCTAAAGCCCTAGACCCTAAAGCCCTAAACTCTAAGGCCCTAAACCCTATAAAACCCGAAATGCTAAACCCTTCATGCAGCCACACGGGCCGAATAGGCCCCTGGGGCTCCAATTGAATTCCGTGTCAAAAAAAAATTAGACTAGGGCTCCTTTAAAGGGATCTGTGAGGGATCCATAAAGGAGTTCTACAATGTAGGGGCCTTCATATTTAGAATAGGGTTCCTTTGGAGGGCTCCTTTAAAAGGATCTTTAATTGTATGGGTTCTATCAGGGATATAGGGTAAGGTGTAGGGACCATACTAAGTAGAATAGGATTTCGGGGTAACTTATACTATGATCATTAGGCCCCTGTATGATGCCCAAAAACTACGTGGTCATACGGTTGATGGACAAAATCCTGCATGACCCTAAGGACCCTAAACTATGGGAATTATGGTATATTCCTTATAATGGGTCATGCAGGATTTTGTCCATCAACCGTAGCCTTCTCATCGAGACATTTGGCGGCCTCCAGGTTGGGCCTGAGCCATGACCGGCACTCCAAACTTGTGGGTTTAGCTGTTTGCTCCTTTTTACAAATAACACTATGAATATAAGATTCTTATATTCATAATACTAGCAATGACAATAATAACAAGTACTAATAATACCAACAAATACCAATAATAACCATAACAAGAAAAAATCAGAGCTAAAATAATCTCCGTTCATGGTACCTCCAATATCGACCTATCTCACCGCTCGGCTTCAGCGAGCTGCAGTGATTAAGAACAGTTCCAGGTATAATGGATGCGGGTGCAGATCCTGGGCCACCAAGAACCGCGTACAATAGGGGCCTAAATAACTGGAATAGGCTTTTGGGGCCCATTATGCTACAATTATAATAAGGAACCCCCAAAATGGCTTTGGTAATCATTAAGGCCCCTATAGTACATAGACAACGCCTGCAAAATAAAAGCTGAGTTCGGTTGGACATTCGGGGGCTTGACTTCGGGCTAAACCTGCTCTTTTGATCTCATCCCGGTGTCTCGGGTCACCTAATATGGGGGCCTGAATATTTGGAACAGGTTATTGGGGAATATTATACTGTGAACACAATAAGGCACTCCCAAAATAGATTTTGGTCAGTCTTAGGGACCTCAATCAACGGAACGGTTAGAAGTAGAATGGGGTTTGGGGGTAGATTATGGTACATTTATGCATTGGGACACTGAGAGGACACTTTACTATCAAGTGTCCGGAGCCTAAACCCTAAACCATAAACCCTAGCCGTAATAATGAAAAAAACACACGAACACCCCTTCCTATCCCCTCTAGGCCCAAACAGCCAGAGCGACAAGCTTGGACACTGAATCTTCGAGCGCTCCCCCGGACACTGAACCCTGAACCCCAATTCAAATTTTCGGATTCTTGGCTCGAGAGCTTTATGTTTGCCTCAAACCCCAAACCCCTAAACTCTAAAATCGCAAAACCGAACGCTCTAAACCCAAGGCCAAAGCATGCCAGTGCCCTGAAGGCCTAACTCTATCTGTTCGACTCCCGCATCCTGGCTTAGGCTCCAATATCCCTCTGTGAAGGAATAGACCCGAAATTATAATAGGATCCCTAGTATGATTTAAGGAATATTCCTTAATTAAAGGATATTGGAGTTCTGGGTCCGTTAATACCTCCAATGAGGACTTGAAAAGGCCTATCTAAGGAAGTAGAGCCCCCTACCCCCAAACCCCCTAANCCCCGCCCCCAATCCTGAACCCTAAACCCTAAACCCCACCCCTAAACCCCCCTACCCCCCAAAAAAGGCTCCCTATGGTTTAGGCTCCAAGCAAGATGGGTAGTAGCTGAGCTTCACTTAGCTCCTCTGCAGGGGCATGCTTCAAAATTGGCTAGGGTAGTTAAAAAGTGGGGTTCAAAAGGGGCTTAGGGTTCCTTTACGGTGCTATAGGGTTTAGGGTTTAGGGGTTTAGGGGTTAGGGTAGTTATAAGTGGGGTTATAAGTCCCCTAATATGGGTTATAAGTATAGTTACCCTACTTATAGCTACCTCCAAGTGCGGGAATTGGGTGTTTTGATGTTGGGCTTCAGGGTGGAGTTTCAGCATTGGGTCTTGTTTTGGTATACCACTTTGATCAGAATGTATGCTGATTATACTCAAGACACCACACGCTCTGCAAAGCCTAAGTGTTAAGCCCTAAATCTTATAATCAACTTGGAAAATAGATTTGGAAGATCAGTTGCCTCCGCCGCACACTCAGTCGTGTCATATGTCACGTGGGAACCTTTCTTGATTAAAGGCTCCTGTCGGGTGAACGAGGAATTTGTAACCTAAGATGAGGATCACGACCCGGACCATATAGATACTCTACAGCGCTACCCATGCTGTGTGGTCTCCGGTGTGCCTGCAACGCTTTAGCAGAGCAAGTCATCACACGACACTGTAATTTCCAAGTGATCCCAAAGTCATTGCACAGCCCAGGACCTCGATTCTAGGGCCCGGAGATCGCAGGATCACGGATGCTTGGACAGAATAAGTGTTTAGGGTTTAGGGTTAAGAGTGTGATAGAAGCAGAATCTTCATGGCGTAAGCCCACGAACCCTTGAGAGGGGTATTGCATGGCTTCCCCTGTGCACCTTCAGCCATCCGCGTTGCCTCTTGTCCTAAGTTGTGCAGAAAGGCGAGACACAACAACACCTCTTGATCATGCTATAGGTCATACATACATACAAACATACATAAACATATATGTGTATATATATATATGTATGTATATACATACATATATATATATATATGCCATATATATACATTCTGACATACACATATCTGTGTATGCCCTGGCAAAACGGTTTATTCGGTTGTGGGACCAATTGGAGCTTTCGCTTCTTGGTTTCTATGGAGAGCCATCTATATTTTTTAGAACCATAATTCACATGATATGTTTATTATTATCTGAGATTTATATGAACAAAAGTTAAATAAAAATCCAAAGGTGACATAGCGATGTTTGCTCGAAGGATGACCTTGCCTGCAGCTTAGGTGTTGGGTTCAGGGTTCAGGGTTTAGGGCTTTAGGGCTTAGGGTTTAAGGCTCAGGGGGTCTAAGATGTAGTCCTTAGGGATGTTGAGGGTTTAGATGCTAGAAAATTCCAGCACAGATTTTGGAAACTCACAACAGCTCCCTTGATCTTGCCATCGTCAGATTTATCCAACATGGATATATCGGGAAGAGCGGGCATTCTTGACATTGCAGCTGAAGGGCTCTGCCAATAGCACTAATATAGGGGCCTTAATTACTAGAATAGAGTTTTGGGGCCCATTATACCATAATAAGAATACGGAACCCCCGCCCCGAATAGTATAGGCAATTCTTTAGGCCCCTATAAATTCTGTGACTTGTACGTGCCGCGGTTGCCTTCTATAGAACAGGAGCAGCCCTTGAAGCCCGCTGTGGTCCCAGACCCAATGGCTCCACACCCCTCCATGTATTTAAACGGTTCAGGGCTTGACAGCGCTGGAAAGTGAGCTTCGGGGTTACAGCTCAGCGTTTTCGGGGATTTCGGAACGCGGCTTACCCTAAACCCCTAAACCCCTAAACCGTCAACGTCAGACTCAGGAGAGGCTTGATAAAGGGAGAGCCTTCCTCACCTGGTGTAAGGTGCAGAGATTTTTGGAGATTTGGGATTTGGTGTCTCAGCGTTCCTATTGCAATCACACCTGGCTTTCGGATGTTGTTGGGCAAGCTTATTAAAAAAACTTGGAACATAATATGGGGGCCGAAGTAATTAGAATCCAGAACGGAGTTTCTAATTGATAAGGAACCCCCAGGTGGTATGGGTAATTATTCAAGCCCCTACATGACCCCTAAATCCTACTTAGTCAATAGGGCCCTCGACAATATTCCCCCGGGCCGTTTGAATTTCGGCAAATTTTAGGCCCGGCACTAGCTTCGCGCGCTTCTCGTCGTGAGGCAGGTGGCAGTAAGTGCCTCGGACAGAACTTTGAGGCTTGGGCTCCCTCAGTAGCCCCCTTTATAATAAGGGTACCGGTTTTGATACTGTCTGGTTTTAATAAGGGAGCCCTGAAATCAAAAGGGCAACAGGATACTACTCAGGAACCTAGCTATCGTAAGGTCTTTTGTTTGGGGCCTCAAGGATGCGTGTGGGTTTTTCCTTCGTTTTGAGTTGGATTTGTCTACGGTAGTGGTGTTGCTGCTCTTACTACCCCAATAAGCCACAGAAATAAAAGGTTAAACTTTCCGAGTCCTACTAAACTATAAGAACCCGAAAAGTTTAAAGGTTGGGTATTGGGAAGCAAAGTGCTTCTGGGACACGCTCCAAGGGCCCGGGACTCGATTTATCGAGATCCCTATAAAACCCATACTAGCCCTACTTGGAGGTTCACGGGTAGTTGTAAGTGGGGTTATAAGTCCCCTAATATTGGTTGTAAGTATAGTTACCCTACTTATAACCCTACTTATAACTACCCATGAACCTCCAAGCAACCTAGGAATAAAAAGGGTGCCCTTTTTGGTTTAGAGGGGGTCATAAGAGAACCTAAACCCTAAACAAAAGGAATAAGGGCCTACTCTGAGTCCTAGCATATTCTGAACTCCCGACATCCCTTGCGAGCACCACTAAAAAGAATTCTCAAAAAGTCCCTCGCAAACATCCTAAGTACACAAAAACACGAGCAACCCCTGTAATGATAAGCTCTCAAGGCAACACGGGCAAAGCAAGGTGATACGTATAGTTGCACGGGAATAAATACTGGTCTTCGAACCTTCTTCATTTTCAGGCTGAAACCCTAAACCCCAAGCCAAGTTCTAAACTCTACAAGGACCTGCTCAATGCATGCCTGTCCGCGAATAGCCATAGGTAGGTTCCTGTCTTGAGGTGTGAGGGCTCCAAGAAGTCCCTTCTAAGGACCTTTTAGGGTTTCGGGTTTAGGGTCTAGGGTTTGCAAGCTGCGCAACCCTGAAATCCAAGACTTTACGTAAACACCTCGCAGCTCGTCACAGGCAATGAAAACCTATGGAACCCTGTAGCAGTCACTGTAAGGCCCGGTGTATCCCTTCAAAAAACACCCTAAACCCTAAACACAGCGCAAGAAGTTTTCGCCCAGCCGCAGGTCTGGCCGTTGAGGCATGTTCCCCCAACCACGAAAACGCATGCAGAGCGGCCTCTTAGGGGAGTTTCTTCTTTCCGGTACTTCATACTTGGAGGTTCATGGGTAGTTATAAGTGGCTTATAAGTCCCCTAATATGGGTTATAAGTATAGTTACCCTACTTATAACCCTACTTACAACCACCCGTGAACCTCCAAGTAGGTGTTTTGGGATTTCGGTCAGGGGGATGTGAGGCTAAGACCCTTGAGTTTTCGCGGGTTCAGTCTTTGGGCTTCTAGGTGGGGCTTTTAAAGCTTTTGAAAGATATGGGAGTTTCCGAAACTTAGGGGTACCTTATTTTGGGATCCTTATAATAAGTTCCTACTATTTAGGGTACTATATTAGGGTCCCCTATTTTCGGAAACTCCCATATTAGTAAATAAGATCCTCTTAAGCCCAATAAGGGAAAATTAAAATGTCCCAAAGCCCTACCTAGGCTAATAGAGCTTGGGGTTTCGATGCGGAGTCTTCGGTATTTTTCCGGTTTGGGGATTGGGTTGGTGCTTCGTCTTGGGGTTGCCCTGGTTTTTTGGACATATCACACTAGATACACATAGAAACGGTAGGGACTATCACCAACTAGTCATGCCACAAAGATCACGACGAGACCCGGAAGCACGAAGCAAGCCTGGATGCAGCAGAAACCGGTAGATCCCAGAACGGCTGAACCACTCCGAGCGGACCTGGACTACACACGCTCAGCCCTCGACCCCCCTAACCCCTACGCCGCTGGACACTAAACCCCAAACCGCGAAGCCCTCGCACCATCCCGACTCTGGTGGTCATCATTACTCCCCACAACCACCGGGTTAAGGGTTTAGGGGTTGAGGGGTTTAGCCGTTTAGGGGCTTAGGTATTGGGGATAAGGGCTTAAAGGAATAATTTCTGTATTGCGAGTCGATAATGATAGCATGGAAAGCCTGAAAAGCAAGGATGTCAAGAACACCACTATGAGACCATGCAGCCCTCTATACAAGCAGTTTGCTCGTTCCTAGTCCTTAGGCTTGATTCTCTCAGCCCTGTGCCTCTCCATCCTAAGCCGTGACCCGCAATCCCTAAATCCCAGCTAACCCCGAAGCCCTTTTTGTCCGGAACCCTACACGCTAGACCCTCAACCTTTGCCCCCCCACCCCCGTGGCTGTAGTATCGGTTTAGGGTTTAGGGTTTAGGGTTTAGGTTCAAACTATCAAGGCTGTCGCCCCTTGGATTTAGTTGCCGGGCCCACCTGGCAGAGATCCTATGTAAACTTATGGCATTGGCCACCGACTGCGCTTAACTACTGCTCAGCCCTGTCCCTTTATGGGATCGTTAACGCTTTTTGCGTGGACGTGGCTGGTTTTGGGCCCCTTCTAAAGTGCAACCCGCCAGGGAGCCCCAAGCCCAAGCGGCAAAGTTCACGATACTCCAGTAGCCCCTACTCCACGAACAAATCCCGTGGCAGCGATTGTCCAACAACTTTCTATTGAGGCCTCGCGAAAAGGTTCAAGTCTAAGTGGCAGAGATCATGAGACGATAAGAAAAGACCAAAACCCAACACTGCTTTTGGCATTGAGGTCCCATCCCCATATCAGCCCAAACATAAGGGATAAACAATAGGATTCTGATGATTATAAGGACCCCCAAACAAGGTACCCTTAATTTTCAGAAACTCTCATATCAGCCCAAACATAAGGATCCAAGTTGCAGAGATCAGGATGTCCCAAGCTCCCATTGCTCGGGAGTGTCGGACTCACCGGACCCGGTGCTGCCTTCAAGAAGTTTCAGTACTGGGTAAGGGTTTAGGGTTTAGGGCTATTAGGGGGGTAGACTGGTCTTGACTTACAGCGAATGCGCTGGATTCGAGGGAAACTCGTACGGCAAGACTACCGCTTGCAGCAGCTTACTTGTTCAAAGAAGCTGTAGTCGGGTCTTAGCTGTTCGTTGTGCTAGCACTGTAAATGAAAGATATATGATATGTTGAATCACTGGTACTGAAGTCTGAGACACCAGAACAACACCCAAAGACATGCCCATAAAGCCTAGGAGAAGAACCGAATGCAGTGTTATTGCTTCGGGTTGCTCTCTTGCTCGATGCGGGTGCGCGTTGTTGGGACAACATCGGCAAGCAGAGCAAGGTTTGCCTTCCAACTCAGACATTTTTTTGAGAAAGAAATGGGAGTTTCTGAAAATAGGGGTACCTTATTTGGAAACTCCCAAATCGTTCTTCTGCTGGCCGCAACCAACCTGGAAAAAGTTTTCCCTTGGCCGGGAAAGCCAGACGCTCAAGGCTTTTGGCGAAAAATCGGTAAGAGCAGTAGTCTTGGACAACAGCGAACAACTACATGGTTGCTGCTCTGAAACCAAAAATTCCTGAAATGTCGCTTGGTTTGGTGCTGCGGTGTGGTGGATGCTGCCATGTTTCCTAGTAGCATTCTCAGAATCCACAACACCCAAACAAGATCCTGAATGGGTACACCAAAAAACCCTGAATCAGCGCCGAATCCCAAAATCCTGAAGCCCTGAACCCCAAACCCAAGACCCCAAAACCCCAACGCTTGTAGAAGCCGTCTAGACCCCTTCTGGTTTTAGATCCTTATTCTGAAACCATGAAACTGGTGCCCCTCCAGAACCCCAAAACAAATTTCTTAAGTCCAACACCCCTTTCCCAGACCGCCGGGAGGATCTAGAAAGTAGATCCCCTAATTCGGGAGCCTATGCTACTAAGGGTACTTTATAGGAACCCCCATTAAAGGGATCTACTTTTTGGATCCTCCCGGGGGTCTGGGTTAATCGCATAGCACCCCCAAGCCCCTAAAACCCTAAATCTACCACAAAGAACCCTGGCAACACCCCGATCAAAGAACCGCTATCGAACTCGTAAGGCCCGTTTGAAATACTTTACTAGACCCCGATCAAAGAACCGTTATCGAAACCTTGCATAACGTTAAGGGATCGATAGGGGTTCCTTTAAGGGGTCTGTAGGCTCATAGGGATTCCTCTAGCGGAACCCTAAGGAACCCTTAAGGGAGCCCTTTGAGTAATCCCTTAAAGGCCCCCTTACAGTAGAAGCCCAAAACTTGGACACCCAATAGCCTCAATCCTCAGGAGTAACGGTTTAGGGTTTAGGGTTTAGGGGTTTTGGGGTTTAGGCTATAGGGTATCCCAGCACTATTTGGCCTTCATCCGGTTTCCAACTTCATGGGGTTTACTGTATACCGTATAAACCCTAAACCCTACTTGGAGGGTCGGGGGACTTAGTAAGTAGGTACTAAGCAGAGTTATAAGTACCCTAAAAAGGGACCCTAATTGGGGTTATGGTACTTATAACCCTATAAAATAACTACTTAGTAAGTCCCCCGACCCTCCAAGTAAGGAACTTTTAAGGGAGCCCCCTCTTAGGAACCCCTTAGAGGCCCCCGTAGAGTGCAGCGCCTGCGCTGCCATGGGCGGGCGCAGGAGGTCATCGAAGATGGCCAGGGGGATCTGGTGCACTTCGGGACTTCTGGAGGGATATGTAACAGGCTTTAGGGTTTAGGGGCTTAGGGGCTTAGGGGTTTAGGGTTTAGGCTTTATAGGGTTTAGGGTCTATCATGTAGGGGGGCCTTCGTTAGAGTGATCCATAATAGAGTTCTATATATGGGGGCCTTGCGAAGTTAGAAACAGGGTTTGCCTGGGGGATAGTCTTCTATATTATCATAATCAGGAACCCACACAATAGTATGGGAAATGATGTAGGCCCCTACATTATGAGCTTCTTTTCTTCAGGGAGTAGGGTCTAAGGGTTTGGGGTCTCTGGCTTAGGCTTGTTTTGTTGGGGTTTAAGGTTTAGCAGAGTTTGGGGGTTAAGGGCGGGGGGTATTGGGGGTTTCAAGCTTGGGGTTTTGGGGGTCTAATTTAATGTTTACGTATTAGGGTTTACGGCTTAGGGTCTTGGGGGTTTAAGGTGTAGGGTTTAGGCTTTTGCAGTTTAAGGTTGCGGTTTGAAGTCTGGCGGATCAGCCCAGGGAGCCAAATCCATTTCTCAAATAAGGAAGGTCGAGTATCGCGGCCTCTTTGTAAGTATTGCCTACAACTTCCCGAAGCATAAGCCCGAAACCCCGCATGCCAGGATCAAATAAGCCCCGCTGAAAGCTTCAACCCCTAATGATCTAGGAGGCTCAATAATCCGAATAGAGTCTTGGGGGGACATTACGGTATAAGTCTCTATAGGCACTTCAAGGGGCCGGGGATGTTATTGCTAATTCTGCAGGCTTTCACATTAAACCCTGTTGCCTGTAATCCTGCCTCAGCCCTGAAACCCTAAACCCCAAACCCAAATCCTCATCCCTCACCCGCACAGCCTAAGTTCCTCGCCCAATGCCTGATACCCCACGGCATAGGTTTGTTCAGGGCTCCATAAAACTTACTATACCCTAGTTTACACCCAAACCCTCCTGGAATTAAATACAACGGCCCCGTCATTACCGTATAAACCCTACTTGCAGCCCAAAAGACCTACCTTTTAGGGAACTATATCTAGAAACCATCAAGGTAGGTCTTTTCGGCTACAGGTAAACCTCAACTCCTGCCTCATCGGCTTCTGCTGCCGTTTCGGTACTGGGCATGGCCGGTTCGACGCTGGAATCCTGCATTAGCAATATAGGAGCAGCGAACGCTCTGAAGGGATTCGAAAAGGCGTTGTAAAGGCTACTGCAAGCTGTTTTCAGGGTTCGAGGGTTCAGCGCATTTTCATGGGGGGTCCTGCAACGTAGTGTTGTGGGTCGAGGGCTTTTGAAAACAGTCACCCGGAGCTTCTCACAGGATCAGATGGGTGTTGCATGCCCTCTCTCCTCAGAGGCTCTAGACAAGGGTCAATGCTCAGGATTCTTCGTTGGGGGTCTGATGTCGAAAGTTCCCTGTTCCGTCTGCCGGGTTTCGGGTTTCTTTGGGGGTGAGTTTCACATGTTTCACGGTTAAGGGATGCTGGAGGCTCACAGGTGCTCACGCTTTAGGTTGCGCAGAGCACCGTCACACTGTAAGAAGCCCAAACCTGAACCCCTAGACTCCTAGGACCGAAAATCTGTACACCCTAAACCCTAAACCCAAATGTATGTGTACATATATATATATAGAAAGACAGAGAGAGAGAGAGATAGGTATGTACCTACATGTGTATACATATATATATATAGATGTAAGGGCTCAGAAGACTGACCAAAAGCGGTCAGATTGCTGTAGGCCCCAGGTGCAGTAGCACGCACCCTCTTTCCCCTGCCTCCTGCCATAGGGAAGCATCCGCGCAGCCCAACTTGGCACAGAAGGGCCAGGCAAACGCGTTCCAGGGCAAGGGAACGCACACGTGTACGCAAGGTACACGGTTTACAGCCGAGGGCTCGAGACAGGCTTCGACTGGCCCTCCACCACACGTCGCCACTCCAGGCGATACCTATGGGCAAGCCCAAGGACTGGAGAGGCAACGGCAGCAAGCAGACATGGGAGGCTACGGCGGACCGGTCATGGTCTATTTGGCCTGGTGCGTTTTCACCGCAAGCGCCGTGGAAGCCGCGTGGTGGCAAAGGTGCTCAGAAAGAGCAGGGAATCCCTGGATATGCTACCCGCAGGCCACAGGAGGAGCNATGGTCTATTTGGCCTGGTGCGTTTTCACCGCAAGCGCCGTGGAAGCCGCGTGGTGGCAAAGGTGCTCAGAAAGAGCAGGGAATCCCTGGATATGCTACCCGCAGGCCACAGGAGGAGCTGCCGAATCCGGCTGCCCCCACGAACGGTGCATCGGCCAAGGAGGGCTTGGTGCCCACGATCCAGCATGCTTTGAACTACACTCGCAAAGCCGAAGCCAGAGTCAAGAAGGTCCAGGACGACAAGATCAAGCATGTGCAGATGTGGCAGTTGTGGGAAGCGGATATGAAAGCTGCTTGGCTTCGAGAGAAGAAGCGGTTTGCTGCGGAAGCGGAGCGACTAGAGAAGGAGGCTGGAGAATCGCTACAAGCACAGGCAGATGCCCGCTGCNGCTGCGGAAGCGGAGCGACTAGAGAAGGAGGCTGGAGAATCGCTACAAGCACAGGCAGATGCCCGCTGCAATCTCAGGGCTGCATTCGAAGCCTGCTACAGGCCCACAACAGAGACCCCGGGAGCGATGGAAGTCGAGGATGCAGCCAATTCTGCGGAATGGGAGGCGACTATGGCCGGTTGGAACCAGGAGGCACAGCCGGATTGGAGCAGTATGCTGCAACGTGCTTACGGAGAGGTGACCCCGGCGAGGAAGCACGTCAACCCGCTGACGCCGAGACCTGTGCGGACGGCTTCCGCCCCGATGTCGGGACCCAGTGCGGCACCGGGCCCGGCGTTTTCGACGACCGGCTTTGGCGACCTCTACATGAACTTGTNCGGACGGCTTCCGCCCCGATGTCGGGACCCAGTGCGGCACCGGGCCCGGCGTTTTCGACGACCGGCTTTGGCGACCTCTACATGAACTTGTCGATGAACGCGATCCAGGACCCATACCAAGCTCCGGCTCCCGGTGCGTCGCCTGTCCCGCTGGGCCCGTGTGGATCCATCCCTCATGGTCTGGCTCCGACAGCTCCGATGGCGATGGCAGGAGACCCCTCAAACAAGACAGGCCCTTTGCCATCCTCCACTACAACTGCGGAGCAGGGATACGGCCCCAGCCCTGTACAGGAGCGTTTGAATCGTCGACGTGCTCTGGAGCCCTTTGGGGCAGGCCGGTGCCCATGGAGGCCATGTCGGAAGCCGCGAGCACTGGAACGGGTCACAAGGTCTTTGTGGAAGACGACCCGGACGAGATAGCGGGAGCCGCTGGCCCGCCCAACTTGACCAGGGAACCTGGCGGCGATCATGGGATGGATTGAGCGGTAGATGCGACTCCGGAGAGCCGCGACTGCAGCGCCGGTGTCCTCGTGCGCTGGAGGGGCCAGGTGCGCTTGAGGTTTCATTGGGGAAACCTCTGGTGCCCGAGTCCCCCTTCGGTGAACACGTGGTCATGGGTGTTCCAGTCAGGGCACATCCGGGAGTCGCATGGTTTCACCAGCAGTGTCGGCTCCTCTTTAGGCTTCTGACAGGGCCACCGCAACCCATCGAAACAGGTTCCGTCGCCGAACGCAGGACAGAGACTCATTGGGCTTTTGTGTTCTCTGCAACCTGTGGTTCTGTCTCCTCTGCTACGGCCCGTGGCCACCTTCTTGGTTGCCTCGCGACCGTGGCCCCGCCTCTCATCGCCTCCTGGCATCTCATTGATGGGAGTTTGTCTCCCATACCCGTGTGCAGCGGCCCTTCCTACTGGAGGTGGCAATGCGAACCGCTCGGGAATCCACCTGGAGCCTCTTTTTCCTATAAAGACCAGCCTGCTGATTGGTCTCCTCTCGAGGGCTCACAAAGCAACGGTACAGTTTGCTCAGGTACCGCGTTCTCGATCGGCAATCCGTTCTTTTCTGGGGTTTTCCGTAGTGTGCCGACCGACCGGGTTCTGGTGGTTTCTGATAACAGCACCATAGGGCCCCTGCCATGGACACTTGTGTGCACTTGGCACAGAAACTGCTCTCGCGCCTTATCACCGTAGCCAGCGAGTCCCCCCACAGCCTCGTCATGTGTCTCTCCGATAGGAGTTCTTCTTGGCAGTGGTCGTGTCGGAACCGGAACGGGGCACCTGAACTTGTCGGTCGATAAGAGGCCTTCCCTGACGGGAGCGCGAAATAGTGGCATCGGTCGCTCGGGGGCCACAGCCCTGTCGGGGAATCCTCACGTCGGGCTTGCTGCCATTGGGCTCGGCATTTTCGTTCTTTTTGGAATTGGTTGGACTTGTCATGACGGCCTATCTGTGCGAGCTGCCAAGCTGGCCTTGGCCTGTCTTGAGTATCCTCGGGCGTCTTGGGCATTTGTTCGAACTTTTGGTCGACGTGCTGGTGTTGAGG
>BGNK01003160.1:3345-81554 GCA_003297005.1 Symbiodinium sp. clade A Y106 | reverse complement strand
AGGGGGGCGCCGCTGCGCCCGACGATAAGCTACAGGACTCCTTCCCGATAAACGAGCCCGAGGGCCCCCGCGTGCTGGGTGGGACGGGCCCTCCCCGTTTCTGCGGACAGCAAGGGGGGGGCAAGCCGTATCACGACGGGGGGGGCTATGCTCGCCTGGCAGGTGGCCCCACCACGCTAGGAGCTATGCTGAAGGTTTCTCCTGGGATTGGCTAAGGGACAGGATGCTGAAGCTCATCGTCGCTAAGGTGGGATCGGAAGAGCAGCTAGAGAAGGAAGCCTTCAGGATGGCCGCTGGGGGCGAGCAGGGTTGCCTCCCTCGCTAGTGATCCGGAGCTGCAGTCTCAGCTCAGGCAGCTATGGAAGGAGTGGCTAGAGGCCCAGGATCTGTCGGAGCCGGGGCTGCTAGAAGTGCCCTCCGGGCAACCGCTATANGCGTGCTATGCTGGAGGCCGCTGGTGATCCGGACCGTGAGTTCCTCAGGCAGGCGGAGGATGGGCTACCCGTGGGCATCCTGGATCCGCTACCGAGGACTCCCCACGTCTTCGAGGAACTGCTAAAGTGGCCGCTGGAAAACGCTCCATGGGAGGCCTCGCTAGCGTGGGTTCCCAACTCCACGTTTGTCGATCTTGCATGCTTCACCATCATCGTTCAGTAAACCTTCCCATCTCCTTTCAGTCCTGTGCTCCAGTGTTCGATCTCTTCCGAGTCCAGCTTTGCCTTCTTTAGGATCTTTATAATCTCCCCAAGTTCTTCGCCGTCCCCTTTAGGAATGAGTCTTCCGGAAGACCGACTTCGTCATGCGATAGTCGACCATCTCCGGATCCACTGTGTGTAACTGTCACAGGAGGTAACGATATACCTGAAGCTTCATGCTCAGCTCTTTCAAGAATCTTGTCACGCATTTCATCTTCACCGACTTCACCTACATTATCCGGTGCTTCATCGCCGGACCATTCGATGTCGGCTAAGTCAGGATCTTCTCCGGATCTGGAGGAGGACGGTCGTCGTCAAGACTATCGTTTCCACCACCACCACCACCACCACCAGGTCCACCCGAGGGTTTATCGTCATCGTCAATGTCGTTGATCTCCTTGCCGCCAAGATTCACGTTGTCCTTTAAACCTTCGAGAGTTTCGTTCATCCTTTCGTACTCGGCTTTCAACGGGAACGTGATCTCTTTGGGAAGATGTATTACCTCGGTCTGGTAGGGCTGAGCAAGCCTCCTGGGAACCGCAGCATCCATAGACAGGTTCACATTCGCAAACTCTTTCATGTCCCAAACGCGATACTTCCTTGACGTTCTGACCTGTCGTGACGATGTACCCGGCAAAAATACCTGGGATCCCGTTCGGGCCGAACTTGTGACCATAGGTCTTGTCTCTTGTATCTGTTGGTTGGAAGAACACTTTCGCCCCAAATGGTATGGCTTTCCCCTTGAATTCATCACCGGTCATTCTTTTCCACGCTGAGTCACCATCTCCTTAACGTCTTCCATGTTGAGATTGCGCATGACACAGTTCAGGGCGTAAGTCCAGTACTGTGCAGGTAATCCAGCGTGTAACAAAGCGGTCGAGACCGTGTTGATGACCTCCTGATTCGTCCTTTCTGCCAGAGAGTTGTTGTTCGGTTTTCCGGGTAGCGAATGACCCAATGGTATCCTCAACTCACTCATGGCTGCCTCAAACTCAGAGGAGCGACGTCACTGTAGGCCATCTTGACTTTGCGTTATCCGATGAGCCTCTTCATAGCGTTGACGACTTGATCAGTGTGTCGTGATTCGGTTGGGATAGCGGCAATCATCCGAGTTGCAATATCCCGTACGACCAACACTTCTCTTGCCCCGTCATCTACTCCTAATCCTGCGTCGGCTGCCTTCCGCATGTCGAGGAAGTCGAATGTGATGAAATCACCCCATACTTTCATCTCTCTCTGGAACGCTCCGCGTTTCGTTCGAAAGTGTTTCATCTTTGCACGAATGCAGGATTCACAATACGGATTGCGGTAACGATGAGTGCACAGATGTGCGAGTGTCTTTGCAACGGCCTTCAGGGTGCCAACTTTCTTTTCTCACTGGCGCACCCTCGCCCTCGACTTCGACTTCCTCCTCATCGTCTCCACGTAGAGGTATGTCACCCACTCCACCTCCGGGAGGATCAGGTGGCCTTCCCGCTTCAGTCTATAGGGACCTCACGAGGATGTGAATCAGGCGGGCGATCAAGCGCAACGCCTTCTTCTTCTTCTTCACCGGGAACGGCCTTTGCTGCTGCGGCTGTCTCGGATTCCATGACGTTCCCCTGTTTCATCTTTGAAAGTACATCGAGAATTGCTGAGGCTTCTGCATCTTCGTGAGCGAGTGACTTGCTGCTTCCAGCACGAATATAGGGGATGTCACTGTTCACGAAGAGTGATATCCTCTTTCCTTCTGGACTAATCATTACTAATCATAAACGGATCACGTCCAGGCGGCCATATGAAACCGTAGTTTTGGTTCATGCATCGTTTCCCGACTGACAACACTGATGGAGTATCATCCAAGACGTAAGCGTGGATCGGTTCTGCAAAGGATTCGGTCTGACACCAAGTCAGTATCGGTGATGCCACTTGCTGTCTGAAAGGAAGTGGGCTCTGGTGTCACCAAAGTCTCCAGCTCGTGCTGCGGTCTTCTTCTGTGAAATGAGATCGTGTCCGCATCCTGTATCCATGGGGAACTTAATCTTCTTGCGAAGAAAAGTTGGTTGTACCATGCACTTAAACACTCCTTGGTCTATGACCTTCTTATCCTTCTTACTGTCACGACGTTCAGATTCCTTTTCATCATCTGATCTTCACGATCATAGAACGCCACCTCCGTAACTTTGGATGTTCCAGGCACCCTGACATAGGACACGCGGTCACCTTCTCGGTCGTCGTCAAGCACGTCTCTCATAAGATGCGCTTTCAATCTGGCCTTGTGTTTTGCGAACTCAATATCGATTGCACGACTTTCGTCTCCCACAACGGCCTTTATGTTCACCTTGATGACTTCAAAGTTGCGGTCACTATAAGGACTTCCTGGGCTTGGATGATTGGAACTTGACGTCCTTGGCGAACGTGACGTGGGGACCTTTGTAAGTATTGGCCGGCAACACCGACCCAGGTGTTCCGTCAGTCGAACAATCTGAGTCGGCATCACTGTCGATAGAAGAGCATTCTCACTCGTCATCTGCCATGTACGAGGACAACTTCCAAACAGCAGGAGCCACTGCTCGGCACGCGGGAGCTGCCGGTTTGGCCCTCGACTTTGGAGTCTTCTTCGCCGTAGCGCTGCCTTGGCTGCCGGGGTAGCTGTCGCTTCATATTTGAAAGGGCAATTTTCTCGAGTACATGAGTCTGAGCCCGTATTCTTGAAACAATAGCCCCGGCCTGTTTGAGGTCCCACCAGAAGGACTTGGTGTTCTTGATCGCCCTGGGGTCGGTGTTCTTTCCGGAGTCTTCTTGGAATGACTGAAGCGACATTTGTCACCATTTCTGCATCCGATGTCAGTGAAATGGAACTTGCAGCGAATGTGCTTCTTGCTCTTGTCGCCCTTGGAATCCGTAGACTCGCTCCTGGCTGCTTTCTTCGGCTTGGCTTTAGGCATGAGCCTCAGCTTTGCTTTGAGGTAGCACCGGAGCTGCATCATCTGGTTTACCATGCCCTTTATCTGGCTTTCCGCCACTGTTGGGAGCAGGTGCGGCATTGCTCTTGTCTTGCGACTTCGCTGGCGCTGCAAGCAAATCCTTCTTACCGAGCATCTGACGTAGTCCGACTTGAGTCTGTGTGAGGTTGGATTGCTCACGCCTTCGCATGATGGTTCGATCAATGATGTTGAGAAGGTTCGCATATGACCGATCTGGATGGTCGTATGTCAAGTTTTCATAGTGGCAAAAGGTCCGCCACCGCCTCAGCCAGTCAATCCGCCTATGCTCTCCCTGGCCCCGGCTACACCTGCGCATTCCTTTGCTATGTCAGGGCCACCGCCACCTACTCCGGCTTCGGCAGCGTCTGCCCCGTTAGCACGGCCCCGACGCCTGAGGGAGGCCTTAAGATCACTTTAGTCATCCCTTCCAAGTGGCCCCGCCCTTGAGGAACAGAGTTTCCCAACTGGCATGCTCTTTGGCGGTGAGGTAGCCTCCTGCCTAGCCAAGTATCAGAAGCCTGCCCTGCCCCTGCGAAAACTTTGCGTTGGTCAGTGTAAAGATCTGTACTGGGCTGTCCGATTCTTGCATCGAACTGCCATGCAGAGCATCCCCCGAGCTACTCTGACCCTGATCAGGCTACCTGTTCAACTGCGAAGGTCAAGGCACGAGAGTGTGTCAACAAGGCTGCTATGCGCAAATGCATTATTTAGCTTTTCAGCCAGCATCTCTGCGAAGATAAGTCTCTCCGAGGCTACATACAGTGCTGACTCCTCGGAGCGGCTGTATGTGCATGTGCTGCTCCCGCGGGACGGCATGCGTTGGCCACCCGCAAAGGAAGCATTGTTCCTTCCAATCACTGAAGCTCGTCATTTCGGTCTCACTTCCGATGCCCGCCAAGGTGCGGGACGACCCGCACGAGCGTCCGAATGAATGAAACGCTGCTGCTGCTGCTACTACTACTACTACTACTTTTTGCTTTTGCTTTGCGATTCGCCAATGGTCAGCAGCATCCTAGCGTAAGGCCCGGCGATGCATATTTGCATCGGCTTCTCAATGGAAGCGCATAGCCCGTTGAAGGAATCAGTTTAAGCGACCTTAAGAAGTGGAGTGAACACCGACCCGTAGGCCCAAGCGTGTTCAAGAGCGTGCCAAAAGAATGTCGAAAAAGCCGCCCGAGCCGATAGCTCCCACATAGCGGAGCCACCAAAAACACCAGTTTACATACACTGAATATAAAAGCAAGGAAGGACTCATGTACAGCATTAATGTGTTGGTCAGAGGCGGGTTCCTGCACCACGGAAAGTCACTTGAGCATTGTGTAACGTCCAATCCACGGTCTGGAATTGCATTACACCGCTGAGAGCCCATCTGTAAAGCATCAAGGCGAGCAAAACCTCGGTGCAATATGTAAGCGATGTCAAAGAAGCTCAAAGGTGACAAATATAGTGTATGCGTGTCAGCAGAGGCAGTGAGGACAGCATTCATTGCGCTTTTTCCCCATGAATTGTAGTCCAACTGCACTGGCATCATGCCGGGTTGAACCCAAAGTCCACAAGCATACGCATCTCATCTGTTGTAAGCTGCGCAGTATGTTTCGCGTGGTAAGCAATAAGTACAAGTCGATCACCTTGCCAAGGCATGGTGGCGTGCTCGACACGTGAGTGAAAACGCAAAGGGCATGTAGCATCATGTAGTCGCCCTGTTGGACCGCTGGCGCCCAGAGCTGTGTCACCTCCCGAGTCCTTCAGCCACACCTCGCCGCCCTGCCAGACGCTGCATGGAATCAACATGTTGTCGTGCTCACAAGCATTCTGCATGTCCCGATGTGGCTTGGCAAGCACGTTCATGGCAAAGGAAACCGCGCTAAAATTGAAGCTCATGTCCAAAGCCCTGACAATGCCAGCTAATAGCGCTGAGAAGTTCGGACTGTCCCGCAAGCTTCTGGAAAGACCACGCAACGGACCGCGTGACCAGGCACCTGTGGAGAAAGAGCAAGCTGGATGCGAGCCAAAGCGCACGTCATGCTGAGACCAGCGCAGGCCAGCGCCCGCTGGCAAGAGTGCGCACAGACGCTGAAGCTGACTCCACCTCACATACCCTTTCTCGAGTGTCATACGCGCTATGACCTCATGATCAACTTGAGGATTCGGCGCAGGAATATTAGTAATGTTCACATGCACAAGGTACATCTGGTTGCGCAAGTACTGATCTAAGAGCTCAGTGCCAGGACCATATAGAGACGGCGCTGTGAGCTCCCGGGGCCTTTTGCGTCCCGAGTTGTACCTCTGCGCTTGCGAATCTTCGTCATCGTCCAAGATCTGGGTCGCCATGAGGGTCCGAGACGATCTAACCGGCCATTCTGCAAGCAGACGCGCCATTCCGATTGGCACTGAAAAAGAGCTGGCTCGAGCATGCCATGAGGACCCGTGGAACTCAGCATGTCCACAGAAACCCAAGGTCAAGGAGGAACAAACCTCAACTGATTACTGTCGCAACCAAGTGCAGCCGGAGGTAAGCTCCCAACCAAAAAAGAGCGGAAGGCCTCAGTGCGAAGGAGCACAGCACAGCATTGTGTGATATTGACCATGCAGAAAATAGGTGAGGTTCATCTTGTTTTTTCCAAAGCTCTGGTACTAGAGGTCTGAACGTGCACAGGCCGTCACGGTGTTGCCGAAGGCTGTGACGCATCAGAGTTTAACCGTGAGCTTGCGAAGACGGACAAAAGAAGAGCGACATTGATGGCCGAAGTGAGAACCATGAAATGCGATCGCCGCTTCAAAATTGAGGTGCCCGAACACATGGGAAAGCCGTTAGGCTTTGCTTAATTGCTGGGCGAGGGTGCTGCGGCTCACTCGTTCCTTTCGGATCTCCAATCCCAGAAGTTGCGTGGCTCCCGTGCTGCATAGCTCCGCGACGTTGTCATACAGCGTGCGGCCATCTGGTTCCAGGAGGTTGAGTTGAAGGAGGAAGCAAACCGTGCCTTCGGCCATATTCTCCCCGATGGGCCTGGTGGGGTGAAAGCGAACCAATGCCGTGCCGGATTGACACTTCTCGCCTAGAGTGGCGATGACCTCCAGCGCCCGCGCTTGCGTGAGACGCGCGCCAGAAGGATCCCCAACGAGCTTCTTCTGCTTGGGATCCCACCTTGTGGTGAGGAAGTCTTCGCCATCCATCCAGCCCAGCTTCTGCATAGTCTGCTTTCTGCTAGTTGCTTGGTCCAAGCTGCCCACTCTGGTGAGCATCTCCTTGATGAGACAGGAGAACAAAGCACACCTCATAGGATTGCTGAGCTTTTCCGGAGACTCAGACTTAAGGCGGTTCCAGGCCGCTTTCGCCGCAACCATGCCGGGGATGACAGAGGCGGGGATGCCGGACCGCACGAAAAGTACAAAACTGCAGGCCGCTCGCCAAATGTTGATGGCGTCCTCGTGCCTAAGAAGAAGGCGCTGCATGTTCAGCACCATAGCCTTAAGGCGCTCCAGCTCCCTGGATGAGGGAGTATCCTCATGCCAGCGTGAGCCCCATGAGTCCTCGGCCTTGCGCCTGTAGCCGTCACCCCGTCCGCGTGCTCGCCAATCTTGCCTTGAGTCATGTCGAGCACCGTCGCCCTGGTGACCCGGATTGCTCACTGGCTTGCCATCTCCTTTTCCATCGTTACGTGGCCACTTCGTACGACGATCATCCAGATCAGCGGTGGAGGGAATTGTGGATCCCCCAGGGCTCTGACCTGCACCTGTTGTGAGAATGCCTTCCTGGAAGGAGTTCCAAAGCTCTTCCTCCAAGTCTGGATGGAGAGGCTCAGCGCATATTAGCATCCTCTGCCGAAGGCGCCTCCGTCGGGGCACCCTGTGGAAGAGTCATGAGGATCAGGGTGAGTCGTACCGGGTTCGGAGGTGCGCTCGAGCCATATCATGTAGCAATTTCCAGCGTGTTCATGAGAAAGATTCACCGGAGCAGCTGAAGTTCCGTCATCTGTGTAGAGCCACTGTGTCCCCTCTCTCAGCAACGAACGGTAATGCCCTGATGTAGTCGAGGGTCCGAGGTGAATTGTCACAGACCTGGCAATATACGTATGCCAAGCACATTCAGTGAATGTTGTGAATACGGGGAGCTGTACCTCGCCGTCGAAGTCAATTGGTTGATGATTTTTGCAATGTCCAGGGTACCTGCCCAGCATTACAATGACGAAGTTGTGGTCCGCTGTGAGCGCATGAACATGTGTCTGAGAGCGATGCCAGCGATGCACGACAGATTGGAGCGAAGCAGAGGCCTCGTGCAGGCTCATATAGATAATGTTCTCTCCTTCATCCGGAATGCTGAACGAGTCCCCCACTAGATCACGTGATTGCCAAGCGCTGCGTAGCCTAGTTGTCTGAGCATGTGCAGAGTAAATTCAGCAGCGTCTTTCTGTTGATTTGAGAAAACCCATCCATGACACAGGGACCTGAACGCGAACTGTTGTACCAGCATAAGCGCTTCGCTCGAGACCGTAGAAGAAGTTCACGTAGTAGCCTCAATGCTCTGTGGGTGCTGTCCTTCAGGGTGAGATGGACAAATGCGAGAACTGAGGAGTTCACATAGCAGATGTTGTGGGGGTTCCCAAGGTTGACCTTGCTGACGCGCGAGAGAAGTGGAATTTCCGGAACGCTGTGTCCAGGATCTGAATGTTGATTGTGACTTTCACTGCCCTCAGCCGGGAGCTGCACCGTGCCTGGTCCGATTCTTGTTGGTTGTGCTCGTAGTGCCTGAAGAATCACTGGGGAGGCAGCCGATTTGAGGGATGGGCCGCGATTGGCCGTGATGTGAGCATGTAGTCTCCCGCTTCGATGAAGATGCTGAATCGCAACGGCCTGGAACATAGCTGGGCATTTTGTGCGTGTTGCGTACTTCGGTGGTTTCCCGCCTTGGCTGTGCTGCCGCAGAACTGACAGGGGGTCCTGAAAATGGCTTGGAGACTCCCTAGCTGGGAAATGGCATCTTTGTTAGAATGTTCCCACTCAACAGGGTGGATCTGTTGCCAATGTGGTTTGATACGCAAGCCGCTCTTGAACTGCTGATTGCATAGTGCACAGCGGTCCCGAAGCGTGAAAATCTGATCATGATGCTCAGGTAAAGCGTGACTCGAGACCTGCAGGATATGTTGATGCTGCTCCAAGAATGGTGCTCGGGTAGTCGGGGGAGGTTCTGGCGGATTTCTGTGTTCTTCACGTTCAACTTCAGCAAGAATCTGATCTGGCGTAAGTGACGCAGCTGCTGCCTGCTTTAATCTGGGACACCGACCTTCTGTGATGTGACGTTCAAGGCTGATCCAGTCATATTGCCTGCCGCGACAAAGTCGGCAAATCGGAACCCCAAACAAAGCATGCCTGAGACAATCAAAGGTGATGCGCGCCTGTTTGTGTATGTAGGAGTGTTTGGCGGAAATGTGTGCGTTGAGGGCTTCTTGATTCACAAAAGAAATACCACAGGTTGGGCATGACACTGCATCAATAGGGCTGTCGACTGCTATCAGCGTGCGCTCACACTGAGCGAAGGATTGACTGGCCTGGGCCTGATGCTGGTCGATTTGTAGAAGAGCCTCAGCGCGCAAAGCATCACAGCGTAGAGTGTCATGAGATACTGCACGCCACTTGCTTCGTAGCTCAGTTTGTACAAAGAGCTCCGGCTGAATCTTGGCGCGCAGCAGCACCGTAACGTTGGGGATGCCATGCTCATGTACCCGAAGAACTTTGCGAAGCATCTGCGACAACGTACTGATGATGTTATGTGCAACAGTCGGAGTGATGCCGACAAATGCAATACCATACATCAGAGTGGGAAGCACGAAAACCTTGAAGAGTCTGACGACGCGTTGGGCAAGGCTCAGAGGACCCTGCGTTCGAAGCGCTGGTCGAAGCCGGTGGAAGGTGCTCCACGCCTGCTTGGCGCGTTTTGTGAAAGTTGACTGTTCGAATATTGCATAGGACAATGTCGTTCCCAGATATTCCAACTGGCCTCGTATGGGAAGAAGCGTGTCAGACTGGCCTCGATGCATGGCGCCAACACGAAGCCAATACTGTCCTGTATGCCACTTCTGAAAACGTTGTTTAATCTTACCGGCCTCGGTCCCACGAAGAAGCATCACTGCACTCGATTTCTCCAGATTGACCTGCATGTGATGTCTGTGCAAGATGTCCAGGATGCGCAAAATGTCAAAGCGAGCCGAATGAAAGGCATCTGTGCTAAAGATCTTCCAGAATGCATGAATGTCATCTGCAAAGAAGCTCAAGTGATGCTGGCACCACGCAACATCAAGAAGTCGACTAATGCGAAAGGTCCACGCTGCGTAAATGAACGGAGCAGCCGGGCATCCCTGTAGTCTCTTTTCCTCCTTCGGGTCGCTCTCTCTTACAATCGCTCTCTTCTTGAGCCTTTTTGAGCCGAAATGCCTAAACCCAAACCTAAACCTCTTCTTCTTTTCTGTTCGCTCAGATCGCTCCAGAATTGAGCCAAACTTGAGCCAAGATGATGTCTCATGATGCTCCGACCAATTAGAAAAGATGCTCACGATGCTCACTGTACACCCACCACCGCAATCTGTACAAACTGTACACCCACCGAAATCTGTACTGCCAAAAAATGGCCCAGGAGCCACATGCCTCCCTGGCACCCCTTTCCTTCCTGGGCCATTTTCTGGNGTACACCCACCACCGCAATCTGTACAAACTGTACACCCACCGAAATCTGTACTGCCAAAAAATGGCCCAGGAGCCACATGCCTCCCTGGCACCCCTTTCCTTCCTGGGCCATTTTCTGGCCTGAGCACAAAAATGCTCGATTTCGGCCATCTGAGAACCCAACAGGAAAGTTAACAATCTGTACATAGATGTTTTACATTACACCCCCGGCCATCCTGGTTCTCATGATGCTATAGCACCCAGAGAAACCCGAAGGTTGGATATTTCTGAGGGTTGAATCACAGAGGCGGCCCATCTGTTTAAGACCCCGAAGCATACGAGTACTGCCCGCGATCCCTCTATGCCTGATTTCGCAGATGGTTTGTTTATGCACTTCGACCACCAGCCATGCGACCGAATCAGGCACATTGCATTCTCGGAGGCTCACATACATCTCGGAGAAAGTCAAGGAGTCAAACGCTTTAGCCAGGTCCAAACTGAGCATTATGCCGCCGCACAGCGGTGTGTTAGCATCACCCGTAAGTTTGGATGTAATGTCTGAGCGGACCTGCGCAGCAGCTGAGCGTACCTCTTGACAATGACGAGCTCCTCGAAGAAGAGCATCCTGTGTGCCGGCGTTCTTTCTGTAAGCAAACTGCGGAATCTCATAGAAACCAGCGTTCACATGAGGCAAAATGAGGTTCTTGAGAACGACCATAAAAGCTTTGGTGTCTGCGGCCATGATGCCGATGCTGCGTAAATTCTTGGGCACACTAGGTGTTTTCAGCGGCTTGGGGAGCCATGCCAGTTGAACTCTGGCCCATTCCAAGGGAACGCAAGGTGTGTTACAACACAGATGCCTACGCGCAATGGTACCGAGTAGTGCACACACTCTGTTCTGGGACTTCCAGGTATGAATAGAGGCCTCCCCAAACGGAACGGCCTTCCCAGGCTTGATTTCGCGAAGCGCATCCACCCATTTATCATCCGACATGAGGTCTGGCGACAGCGGCAAGAGCTTAGCCTCTGGAAAGCCAGGACCACTGAAGAGCTTGCGAGCATATTGCACGAGCCAGTCACATTCTTCAGCAGCGCTTAACAGTTTACCCTCAGGATCTTTCAGCTTAACCTTTTGCAAAGAACGCCTAGGGCAAAGGAGCTTCAGAACCCCGAAGAGATCCCTTGAATTCCCTATGTTTGCAGCTTGCTCGGCCTGATCCAGCATTTGCAATGTTCGCGCGCGCTTGCTTCTCCGCAGCTGTCTCTGAAGTTCACGATGTGCTCTGTTGTAAGCGCTCTGCAGACGAAACATAGCAAAGATTGCGCGCAGATTCGGGAACGCTGGTCTATTTGCACTCAAATGCAGGATGCGTCGCTTAAGGCTCCAACAGCTCTCGATTTCAGGGGCAACAGTTTGGAGAGCCGGCTTCTGGGGTTTGGGTGGGACGGGCAGGGACTCCTGTCTCACAGCCAAGCGCAGCGAAGTGATCGTCACCGTGTTGTGACCCAGTCCAGTGACCGGCGTAACCAAAGGTGTGGAAGGAAGTCCCTGTGGTCGATGCGCTTTCCAGGGAGTCCACCTCGCCGGTAGCAAGCATTTCACAGGTAGAAGTCCGGCCTTGCGCCACCCAGCCAGATCGAGTTGTGCGAAAAGGAGAGCTGCGCTTGGTCTGGGCGTCAGAGAGCGATTGATGCGTGATCACGTAGTCGATCTGAGTGTTCCCTGTGGGATGTCGATATGTGTGTGCCTCCCGCCTCCTGCCCCAGGTGTTGGCAACGCACAGTTTGTGCCGCCTCAAACAATCAAGCAGTGCGACTTGTTCTTCTTGGATCTGCGTAGGGTATTCTCGATCCGGAATACCATGGCCGCATACTTTCATGAATGGCTTCAGGGTTAGATTGAAATCCCCTGCAATGATCAATTCTGACCGAATAGGCATGGAGCCCAGCCACTTATCCAGCTGCTTCCACAGCAGAGCGCGCTTTTTCATCACGCCAGATTCATTCTGATCTTTCAGCGTCAACGCGTGCTGGTAAACGCAAAGAACATCAACCTGCTGTAGTCCGCACTCACCTCGCAGATGTAGCATGTGTCCCGGCGCCACTTCTTGCCACTTGACCAGAGCTGCAGGGAATGAGCTCTCTCGAACAGCAACAAGCACTCCACCGGATCCTCTTCTGCCAGAGGATGAATGACAGAAATTCCATCCCGACTCTGACCATTCTCGTGTAAAGTTCCAGTGAGTCTCCTGAAACATAAGAATGTCCGCTGTACATGTGCTGTTGAGCCAGTGTTTGATCTCAGCGTATAGAATGTCTGAGAGTCCGTCGACATTCCAGGTGATCACTTCCAATCTTGATCTTGTGCTGGGTTTTACGCTGCCTGGCACTGAAGAATCGCAAGGAAGATGCACTGCTCGACTAAGAAGGCGTCCTCTGTACATGGTGGAACCCTCTGTCTGTGCTCTTCGCAAGGCACGCTTGTATGATCTCTTTTGAATTCTAGTGAAACTGTTCGTTGTGGCCTTCAAGTTCCCCTCCGACTTCTCCGCCGAGGCGGATTCAGACCTGGTGAGGGGCCCCGAGGTCTACCCTCGCGCCCGCCGGTATAAAAACATCTCCATCTTGAACTGTACGGACCGGCGCCCGGACTTGGGACCGGGTCGAGTAGACACCTCCAGTGTCTCTGCGTCGTCTTCTGATATTCTCCTTCTGAAAAATTTCCGCACTGGTGGAAGGAGGTGAATGTGTAGTGGGGGTCGTGCCCAGTCTGTGAAAACGGTGCATGTACAAACGTAAGCCAGCCAGCAGCTCTGAAGTCTAGCAATCAAGAGTGGCGCTGTTCGGCACGATCAGCTAAGGCTTGTACCACACAGAATTCAAGGTCAGGCAGAAGAAAGCTGGCGTCGTCGAGTAATTCAGAAATTGTCGTATCCCTCCACTAAGCCTCGCACAGCGCACGGAAGTAGCGCACTTGATCTTCGGAGGCCCCTTCGCTGCCCAGCTCTTCAAGAAGGTAATCAATTAACCGAGCGCGAATCAGGACAAAGACAGGAATTTCGACCAGCTCCATGAACCCCTCTAGGCTTGGACCACTCGTGGCGCTTTACTACTACTACTCTACTACTACTACTACGACTACTGCGACTGCGACTACGACTACGACTACTACTGCCACTGCTACTGCTACTGCTCCCGCTCCTGCTCCTGCTCCGGGTCCGGATCCGGCTGGGCCTGCGCCTGCGCCTGCGCCTGCGCCAACCTCTACTGGGCCTCGGCCCTTAGCGTTTGCTTGTTTTTGGGCTTTGTTAGGACGGCGGCTCAAGTTGGACCCGCTGAGCCATAGGCCGGTCTCATGGTACCTGCGCTGTTGTTCCTCGTAATGACGTGACATGGCGAGGAGGCCAGGACTAAGGTTTGAGCCAGGACGTAGCGGAAACTAGCGTTTGAAAAATGCGGCGACAGAGGAGGTGCCGGAAGGTGGGGGCTTGGCTTTAGGGCCTCGAGCGGCGCAGTCTGAGGAGGCTTCAGGGAAACCTCGAGCCTGAGGGCGAGGGCACGGGGGCTCAGGGCATAAGGTCGAAGATGGCATCAATGGACCCGTGCTCGAACCGACCGGCCTCCCGTGAAACCTGAGCCCGAAGGACCTTCAACCGTTTGGGGGCGACACCGACGGCCTGATGACCATAGAGGGAGGTTGAAAGGATGGAGGCCTGTAAAAGCCGACCACGGTGGCGACGGCTCTTGATGCGGAGCTGGAGAAGAGCGCCCGAGAGGTGCCAGCAACAAACTTAGTTTTGGTAGCCTCAACCTCAAGGCCTTCAAGACCGAGGGAAACTGCCAGGGAACGATAGGCGCTGAGAGCAGCCGAGGCAACCGGGTCCTCCCCAATGACGTCGAGACTGACGGAGGGCAAGAGGGAAACTCGTCTCGGAGGCTCCGACATCGTGAGTTTAGTGATGAGGTGAGTTTAGTGATGGAGGGAGCAAGGGGACAGCCCTGGAGTACGCCACGCCCCGGGAAAATGGGGACAGCAGCAATGGAGTCGGTAACAAGGCGCCGGGGGCCCTCGCAGACCTGAGGGCGAAGAGGAGATGCAGGGGGGGAAACTTCTGCTCCAAGCCTTGGAGCAGCAGCCGGCCATAATCAACCGTGTCGAAGAAACTTCGAAGGTCGAGGAAAAAGCTCACGATGCAGTGCTGGTGCACCAACGGCTTGTAAGAAATGGGCACTTCCGCGCCCCGACCAACATCAGGGAAACCCGAGGCAGCCTCAAGGTAAAGGCTCAGGCGGGCAAAGTCAACCGACAGGGGGTCGTCAGCAGTGTGACCAAGCAGGTGCACCGAGTGAGTCGGAGGGGCCGGAAAGTCGTCAGAGAAAACCCTCAGCTTTGGGTAAGGAAGGGCAAGGTTGCCAACACGCAGGGTAAGCCGCAGGGCACAATGAGGCTTGAAGGGGACAGCCCAGTCATGGGCAAGGGAGAGGCAGGAAGTGACGGAAGGAGAGACAAAGAGGTAATCAATCTCCCGACCACTGGCCGCCGTAGGAACCCACAACCACAAACCTGCCATGGGCAACGAGCTCGAGCCTGGTGGAGAGAAGCTCCTCAATGGGAGCCATTTCGGTCGTCAAGTTCCCGCGCGTTTTGCGGGGCCCGCCTTCTGGGGTCGATACCTTCGTTCGACCTGGATCCTTCGCGAGGAGTGGCATCAGATGGAGGATCGTGCGCACATGCCGGACACTCCGGCCAAGGTTGACCGCTATGTTGAGCGCGCTGTCTTTCAGTTTCATCCAGTGCGCGGGCAGCTTCGGTCGGCCGCCGTGTCGGAGGCCGCTGTTCCTTTACCCTCACCACCTCTTGGTCAGCACTTTGTGCGTGCCCTACCTGCCAGATGGCGGTCGGTGGTTGCTGCGCTAGCACGCGCCATCCAGGGGGGTACCAGGGCTTCACGCTACCCCTTCGTTTCAACGGTCGTCCTTATTCGCAACGAATCCCGTATGTCGGTGACACCAGATGGACCACTGTGATCGAGGATGTGTGGGAACATATGGCTCAGAAACGTCGAGAACTGCAAGGACATGGAGAAGCAATTGTGCCGCCTCTTGTCGAATTTCAAGAGAACAACGAAACGTGACTACGACGATGGACTTGTGCACACTTAGGCACACTTACAGGGATCCGTCCAGTGAGTTGAAGTACAAGATCGTCATCAAAGACACACCCAAGCAGACAACGGTGTGGACTGTGATTGGTGTCGACGAGGACAACTGGTGGAATGAGTACGCGCCGGGCAAGGATTGCATGAAAGAGTTCGCCCCAAGACCGTACTACGACCCTACAACACAGGGAGATGTGTTGCGCGCAGGTAAACAAGTCGATGACGCAATGTGCTCTTACCTGTTCGACGTGACAAGGACAGCAGAACCCCAACTCGGTGATTTTCATCGGTGCGGGGGTCCTTGGGAGGAGTTCATGGCTGGATCGTCAGATCGTCGAGAACTAGGAAAAGATCAACTTTACTGGGGGGAGGTCGTCCAGAAAATTGCGCGCAGAGCAGCCTCTTGGGGAACACAAGTGATCGTTGAAGTACCCCCGGAAGCTCAACTCCACGGAACAAAGCAGTATAAAATGCTGTCGGATGATGATGTGTGGACGAGCACCAAGATTGACGGGTGTACCCATGGCCAGCGGTCTCTTATACCAGGTCCTGGATGCATACGCACGCACGGACACTGCAAGACTACTTGGGAGCACTTCGCCGCGAACGTCACGCTGCCCACTAAGTCGTCGGACAGATGTCAGTCAAATCACGTGCGTGTTTGTGCTGATGACTTGCTTACTCATGCCCACACTGGTATGAGGACCAGTCAGGTCTCCAGAAAATTACTCAACGCATTGAAGTTCAAAGCCCCGAGTAACGGAAGACTGCGGGCCATGCCTGTGAACATTCCTAAAGGGCCGATCAATCGCATTGTCGTTGATCTCAACGACGCCGCGAACAGCACAGGTGTGCACAGGTCGTTCCGGCAGGCTTTCCGTAACTGATTGACCAGTTCGTCCTCACGAGTACAAGTGCCGACAGGCTCCTTGCGTGTGATACGAGCACATCCCTTAGCATCCTTGGGCCCGGCAAAACCGATGCCATTATCGCGTTTGCGATCAGGTGCTGGGCCTGGAAATAGTGATGGGCCTTGTGTGGGGGGTGAAACGTGTCGTTGGGGGGGAATTCCAAAACCCCGGAACGTCTTGAAATCTCTCAGGCGCATACTGAAGAAGTGTGCGGAGTTTTCCCATGTCTACTTTTCGCTTGACATGCCACTTTCGTGTACATGCTGGTCGTGGCCTGAATTGCATGCGCTTGTTTCGAGTGCTAAAGTGAAGAGGGTCAAGGTCAGCGATCGCGTCGATGCTACTGGCAGATTAGTTGGACGTAGGATCGTGCTTTCGAACATGCCTGAAGTTGTGTGTCTTGAACAAAATTTTCTTGAACGTGCTAAGCGCAAGTTGGAGTGCAGCCTGATCGATTGCATTGGTGAGATTTGGAAGTCATTTGCCGGTCATGTTCGCAGCCTTGTTCATGCTCATGCCGAGATCGGAAGCTTTGACCGTGATCGTGAAGAGCATGCATGGAGTAGCAATCGGTGCCAAGGTACTGATTTCGGCACTAACAGATTTTTGTTGAGGTTTTCTGCCCAGATTCCGGACACCAAGCCAGCTTCATGATAGAGCGCCTTGAATGTGCATTGGTCCAATTTTGGGGTCTGCAGAGCGACTCTGAAACCGGAACTCGAACACGGGAAGCAAATCTGGTCACAAGGATGGGAGCACAAAGCAGCCCAACAAGTGATCTAAATGATTGGGGCCGACATTGTGGCTCCCGAAATGTGGCTTCTACTGACTACTGCTGGCACTAAGAAAGCTGCCCAGAAAACGGTCCCAGAAACGAAGCCGGAAGTCGCACGCTTTGCTGGCCAATCCAGTGCTCTGAAGCTGCCCAAACGTGTAGCTGCTAGACTAAACTAAAAGCTTGCGCGTAGCTTGCTGCGACATGGCCCTACATTTTCAGAATTCGCCCTTCGCCTAGACAGGGCATGTAAGCTGATTGCATATAATACTATGGAGGTACGCTATGTTGAAGCCGGAAGCATGAGCATCTTCTGGACCCAAAATCGCGCCCTCAAAACCACCAGCCTTGCACGTGTCCCGATACGTACTTGGTGGGACCCGGTGGATCCGAGCTCTTCTCTACGGTGGGACCCAAATCGGGCTCGGTGGGAATCGGTGGGTCCCAGCTCTTCTCTACGTGGGACCCAAATCGGGTTCGGTGGGACGCGGTGGGACCCGGTAAGTCCCAGCCCTGCTCTACGTGGGACCCTACACCCCGTTTGGGTTTTACCAGGCTAATTAGGGTGAGGGGAGGCCCCATGAGGACCATGCTAACCATTTTCACTGCCCTGTAGCATTGTAGTCCAGGTGTGCGTCCAGCCGATGTGTGCAATCATTTAGGGGGAGCCGGGCACAACCAACGTTGACCGTTAAGCAGCTTTCTGTTGAGGTTTTCGGCCCAGTTTGCAGGCCCAGATTCCGGACACCAAGCCAGTTTCATGATACATTGCCCTGAATGTACTTCCAGATGCAAGAAAAGTTCGAGCAAGGATGTCGATACTATGTCTTGGGCAATTGGCAGTGAACTTGATCATGACAGCAAGATCAGCAGAGATGTTACAAATGAAGAGATTCTTGAGTTTGCGCGGGCAAAAGCAGAGCCTGAGGATCCAGATGGAACGTATATGCTAAGACGCTTTCGTGCAAACCAAATTCTATCATCACTCGTTCAAGGATCGATTCAGATGGGTTACTCGAGGGATACGTTCAATCCCGAAACCTACACCAAAAGAGGACAGTCAACAAAGGAGATGCATCTTAGCTGCTTATGGGTGCTGAGCGAGATCATTCCCAAGCTTACAGGGTATGAATCATTCTCTGTGATCCGACCACCTCCAACTGGACCAACAGAATTCCTGTACATCGATCCAGTGGGCATCGTGATGATGCAAAGTCTCAAGGACACGTCTGCGGACACAATCGCGTTGCTCATCGATCACAACATTGACATTCAGGTTCCGGCCAAAATGACGGACAAAGTGGTCAAGAGGAAGATCGACAAGGAGAAGAATCCTCAGGCTCACAAAGGACGTCAAGCTCTCAAGCATCTCACTCCGGCAGACTACACGGCTGCAGGACAGACTTCAATCATGGATGCAGCGATCACGCCGGAACAGCGTGAACGTGTTGTCGTCCATCGAATGTCAAAGGTTCATCATCCGGTAGAGGAGACTCCGGACCGACGTGTTTCTTGGAATGCCAACACGTACATCGACAAAGGCGATAAGGGGAAAGGCAAGGGCAAAACCCCGGAAGAGATGGAAGAAACACGTGAAGATGCACGGGACCGTCTCCGTCATTGGGAACGTGACAATTATTGAATATTGTCCGTATTGCGGTCGTCTTTGTGGCACTGACTATGCGCAAGTGATCTTCACTCATTGCCGATTTCTTCGGTGACTCTCTGATTCCGCGATGTCATTTCAGGGGATCGTCACTGACGTAGGGAAGTGTCACTCAGTGTCTAATTGGGAAACCAAGGCTCTTATTTCAAACATATTTCAAAGTTGCGGCGGAATTTTCTTTCTGTCTGATTGCGACTCTCTTCAAGAGTGAGTAGTGCCTAAGGCGCAACTCATGGGGGGTGCGAACGGACCTCGATACCTAGTCCAATTCGTGGGTGTCGCAATATGAGCTGTGAGTACGATGTCACGGTCAACCATGTACATAGTTCAAGGCACCGTTTTGCGGACCTTGACTTGCCTGCACTTGGGACCGCTGGTCGGACCATGTGACAGTGCCAACCATAAATGCTCCGCATGCAACGCAACTTTGGCTCAAGTGTCAAGCCTTACTAGCAAAGAGCTAGCAGCCTGTGAAAGACCTAGGAGATTCGAGCCATCCCGGTGCACAGACCACTTGCTTCGCTCGCAAGACGTGAAAAAGGTGCGCAAGTGTGCTGCTGGGGATAGTGGGAAGGTTGCAAACCAACGACTCGTTTGACAAGGGCAACCACTATTATGTCAATATGCTCGGTGAGGTAATTCGCGGCCGCTTTGAGCTGGTAGCGCTTAGCAGCAGCAGCAGCAGCAGCAGGAGCAGGAGCAGGAGCAGGAGCAGGAGCAGTAGCAGTAGCAGTAGCAGTCATTCCCCACGCTGCATGACGTCCAAGTCTGCTTAGCCTAGCACATCAACTTTGTTGATGCGGACTCTCCAGGAGTCTGTGTCGGGCTTTGGTAGCCAGCGACACACTACACTTATATCCAATCAGATCTCTGCGGTTGCTCAGACGGCATCAAGACCTGGCTCATGTCTTAGCCAGACCACATAAATGGCACTTCGATACCAAGCAGTATCAGTCTCGCACGTGTGCACACGAGCAGGCCGATTATCGTCTGTAAGCCATCTTTTGTTCCCGCCGAAGAAAGGCTGACCATTCAGTATCGCTTGATAATGTCCTTCGTTCGGCGACCCCCCAAAATGCAGTGCCATGGACACGACCTGATACGAGGCATAATATGTGCACCGCAGCTCGCTACGTGTCTCTTCACTCTCATCCTGAAAAATCGGCATGTGGACGGTAGCCAGGTGGCCTTGGAGGGGCCGTGAATCGCGCCACATTACCCCATCCTCATTGTGAAATCGCAAAAGCTGCAAGCAAACCAACGGAGCTGGGCACGTCAAGGCATGTACGCTCCCCTGCAGATGCCACATGCATCCACACACCATTGCAAATGGCACACCTCGCCTGGGCGCAAGGGCATCGGAAGTGGCAGATGGGTGGTACCAGAGTCGAGGACGCAGAGGTATCCGTTTCTGTGTCGTCTGGCCTCCCACTTGAGAATGAGAGCCCCGTGAGTCCATCGAAGACACCTGGCAACCAGATAGTTCAAAAATGCGCAGATGTCATGTTGCCTTCCCAGCTGAGGCCACTGCCCGAGCAATAATCGCCACTGTAGAAGCTGTGCTACCTGGGTGGCGGCTGGCTGGGTAGAGCCAGATGCGAGAACATAAAACCAGAGTGCAGGGCCAAATCATCAATTGGTCCCGTGCCTTTGGAGTTGTAGTACCGCCCAGGCGGTGGCAAGGATGGAGGTATTGAGGTAGCACAGGTTGCTGCGATTGTACAGACTTAGCTTGAGGACAGCATTCAGACTGAGCTCGCGACTGGAGTCTAGAAGCCCTGCCGTACTTGGTCCACAAGGCCGTTGTACTGTGGCCTCTCCCCCCGCAGGCGGCAGCCCAGCAGGTGCCACGCCCCTTGTCCCACCCAGTTCTGCAATGTGCTCCACACCGGATCCCCGAGTGGGCGCAATGAAGCCTCCAGGCGAAACTGCATCCACTCCGTAGTTGGCTGATCGGTCATCTTCTTGTAGCTCCGGAACCGGTGCAAGGCCTCCTCGCTTATCCCTTTGCGCAGCTCTACTGTCTGCTTCAACATGTCCTCGGTCGGCACCGTGCTCTCGTCCACTTGCAGCTCCTGTTTCTGTGGATTCCACTTCAGGACTCGTCAGTCTCGTTCGTCCACCCAATTGAGCTTCTTTGCCTTCTCCATCTCTTCCGGAGCCTTGGCTACAGCCGTTAAGCGACCATGGAGCTCTATCATCAGTTGTTTGAACATGGCGATCTTCAGCGAGTACGTCAATGTATGAGGGGAGTCTTCCTTCTCCCTTCTCCACTTCTCTGCTGTTTGGTGGAGCAGAGTCACGATGCTGCCTTGGCCGGTCTTCACGAAGAGGTAGAGGGTCACGTCCTGACGAAGGGATGCAATCGTTTGCTCTTGNCTTCTCCACTTCTCTGCTGTTTGGTGGAGCAGAGTCACGATGCTGCCTTGGCCGGTCTTCACGAAGAGGTAGAGGGTCACGTCCTGACGAAGGGATGCAATCGTTTGCTCTTGCTGAAGCACGAGCCGAGTCCACACGTCTAAACCATTGGTGTAGTCCCACGTCGGCGGAGGAGGTGACTCTTTGCCTCTGCCTTTCCCTTTCCCTTTCTTCCCTTTGCCTTTTCCCTTGGTCATCGGATAACAGCTTCTGAGCGGGAGGCCAGAGCCGGCGAACCACCCGCCGTTCCACCCCAGGTCGTCTGTCCGACCGAAAAATTTGGCCTCCTCCGAGTCGAGATCCATTTGGTCCAGGGTAAAGCGTGTCATACCAGACTTGTAAGTAAGCACATATGCTGAGAACAGGACACTGAAAGTAATGTCGGTCCTTGTTAACCCTGGATTGCTTACAGTACCTACAAGGAAGGACTATGGCACGACGGAAGGCCTTAAGCAGATGTTGCATGTCTGCTTTGCTGTCGAGCCATGAGGAGTGGACGTGCGCCATGTGATGCTTCAGGCCAACTGCATCAGCGCACCACTGGTAGCAGACAGGACAGTGATGCTGCAGATACTGCTGAACGCTCTGATTGCTCGCCAGCTCGACCCATCGACCAGCTTGCAGAAGCTGCAGCGTCTCCTGTTGTTGAATGAGGGGAACAGAGGGGGGAGAGCTGGGGACACTGGTTGAGGCCACGGGCAGATCAGTGTTTGAGGGCTGAGGTGTAAGGACGGTAGCCGCTTCTGGGGCGGCGACGTCTAGCGTCGGCAATGAAGCAGCAGTCTCGTCGGACACCATCGTAGGTTGGATCTCGCAGTCAGTCTCAGTACGAGGCACAGAAGTGGGGCACCCTCTGAGGCAGGGGCACCTCTTCCTACGTATGTGCTGTTTAAGGTTGTCCCATTGCCGAAAGACATGGTGGCAAAGCCTGCATGTTGGCAGACCGTTTAGGCTGTGGAGAGCTCGGTCAAACGGTACCTCGTCCGTCTTGGGCGCCTTCTGAGAGTGCTCCACGGATTCATGTACCCTGAGTAGGCGATACGTGCTATAGGCCTTTCCGCAGTGGTGGCACTGGAAGGGAGCCTCAACACTCGGTGAAGAGGTAGTTGACTGGAACGAGTTCCACTGCTGTAGCTGCCACGCCTGTAGAGCGGCGGCAGTGTCTCTTGCACTGGCTAGATGGTCATCTGTAAACGTAGAGCCAAAGTTTTCATTAATTAGGAGCTGATGATGCCTCTTTATGCAACATGTCCAGGACTGTAGACAAGCGAAAGCGGCGGTGCAGTTCCTGGGTGGAAACTTTGCTGAGATGCGCAAAGAGGTGAGTAATCGCTCGAGCCTGCCTGGTGAGTTGGTGTTGCATTCGAGAGATGTCCTTGAGACCTGGTGCCGACGCGGCCAATCCATACATCAGAGTGGGTATCACCGTGGCTTTCCAGATTGCAATGCGCTTCCACACATCCAACTGAGTGCGCGAGCAGAGGATTCGGCGAAGCCTCTGCCATGCGTGATTGGCCGCCTGTATGCGATGTGCTACGGTGTGCTTCGCGGACGAATAATACGAGATTTTCACTCCCAAGTAGACGTGATGTTCCTTCAGCGGAAACTCGTATTGTCGGCCCTTGGGTGTACGGATCCTGAGATGGGGACCGGTGTCGCGCTTCAGCTGATGATGCCGTAGCCAACGCTGGGCAAAGCTGCCTCGAACTCGAAGCAATATGGCTGACTTCTTCTGATTTATACACATGTTGGCATCGGCCAGGACATCCAGNTTCAGCTGATGATGCCGTAGCCAACGCTGGGCAAAGCTGCCTCGAACTCGAAGCAATATGGCTGACTTCTTCTGATTTATACACATGTTGGCATCGGCCAGGACATCCAGAAGTGAACCGAAGCGGTACTCTGCATTTTCTAGATCCTGGTAACTCTTGACTCGGTCCGAGGCGTGAAAATCATCCGCATAGCCGGTGATGCTTTGAGCCACCCATTCAGGTGACACCACCTGCTGCAGGGACNCGGTCCGAGGCGTGAAAATCATCCGCATAGCCGGTGATGCTTTGAGCCACCCATTCAGGTGACACCACCTGCTGCAGGGACACTAGCAGATAGCCTGTGCAAAGGCTCCAGAGCAAGGGTGCCAACAGGCACCCTTGCCGAACTCCCTGGGATGCATGCACACACTTCTCCCAACCAAGGTGTTTTACAAAGTACCTCACCTCACTGTACCAGCTGGAGACCCAATTCTGAAGCGCCTCTGGTAACTTGGCCGCTTAAATGGACAGGGAGATGAGCTGCCAGGACAGCACATCAATTGCTGATGTTAAGTCCAAGGATAACTGCAGGCCACCTTGATTGCAGCAGTGCTTCGGCTTTGCCTCAAAAGCATCCATGATTTTCCGGGCTGGTGTCGAGCAAAGATCTTGCACTTGCCGACAATGGGATTGCACACGGAGAATAGCATGGCTGGTACTGCGCTTTGCTAGGATCCGTTTAACTCCCTACCTCACCTCCATAACCAATTATACTCCTCGGAGTCGCTCTTGCAGGATGCGGGCTATCGCTCGGCCCCCAGCCTCGGTGAGGCCGATTGGCCGAAGATTTTTCGGCTCAAGTGGCCTCGGAATTTTTGGTACCAAGGTGAGCCATGCATCTCTCCATAATTGAGGGACCTGGCGAGCGGCACAGGTGTACTGTGCGAGGACTGGGGCAAGTATGTCCGCACAGCTGCGCCAAAGGGACGTAGATGCTTTCCCAGTTGGGGTGGCTTTGTGGGCCGGCAGTCTAAACAGGGCTTGATAGACCTCCTCTATTTCCACTTGCATGTGAATGCGCGTTGGGGGCGAGGGTAGAGTATGTGGCTCCGAGGTAGTGTAGACCCTGTTGTAGTGTCGATGTAGTTGCTCAGCTTGCGTGGAGGCATCTTGGAGGCAGCCTTGTGAGTCCCTAAGTTGGACGGCAATCTTTCTGGTCTTGGGTGCAATGGAACGAATGCCAGCATAAAGACGGCGCGTATCCTGGGATTGTGCCGCGGTTTGGAGATCTCTGTTGTGAAACCACTGCCGTCGGGCTTCCTTGCCCGCTTTCCGAAAGGCTTTTTGCTTACTTTGGAAGAGCTGAAAACTGCGCCAGGCTTGCAGAATGGATCTGAGGCCCACGCCAGATGGCTTCCTCCATTCTTTGTAGGCTTGCCACATGGCCTTCAGGCCGCCCCGCATGACGGGAGTTTGCCAGACAGCAAGCCTGCAAGGCTGAGCTACCGGGGGGAAAACCGTAGTGGCCTGCGCGACAAGCATGCGATCCAGATCATCCACATTGCACACCTGACAGAGGTTTGAACCAACAAGATGTCGAAGTTGGGCAATCTGTGGGTCCCACCAGTCTTGACATTTCTGGACCAGAGTCCAGTGGTCCCAGTTCTTCCTCTCCGTGGTTGGGCGATTTAGGGAGTGGAAGGTCTGTAGCCGATAAGTGCCAGCAATAGGAAGATGCCGGCCTCCTTGCCTCCAGGCAGCAAGCTTGGTGGGTATGGGGTGGGCCTGTCGCGCAAGGTTGTCGGCTTGNGCCAGCAATAGGAAGATGCCGGCCTCCTTGCCTCCAGGCAGCAAGCTTGGTGGGTATGGGGTGGGCCTGTCGCGCAAGGTTGTCGGCTTGGCTCTGCCGTATGATGAGGTGATCAATCATGCTATGCCCCGCATGATGCAGGTAAGTGGGACCCGCCTTGCGGCGTGTCCAGGAATTCGTTTGGATCAGTTGATGATCTTCGAGCAGCTTCTGCAGAAGATGCTGGTCGGGCATAGGTCTGCCTTTCCCACAGTCGGCTTTGGGCCCCGCACATGCAGAAGGGGTTAGACCACAGTTGTGATCTCCTCCAAGGATAAGCGTGTGGCGAGTCGGGATCCGACCCAGTTGTTTGCGAAGAACCTGCCAGACTTGTCTCCGGAGCTCTTTGGAGGATTGACTGTGGTCTTTCAGGTTACTTTGGGGCTTTTGGTACACGTTGAAGAGATCAACCGTCCATTTGGACGTTTCAAGCCTCGCGTGCTGCCCCCGGCCTGGTAGAGGGTCAGCATAGGTGAGGGTACCAGACGAGCAAACCTGTTTATCAAGCAACATGACAAGCCCGGCGGCTTTGCAGTCCACCGCAGGTGAGGTGGGGACGGTCCAGGAATCAGTTTTGAAGTTGGGAGCGATTGCCTCGGTCCAGTGAGATTCCTGGATCAACACAATCTGGGGTCTGAGCACCTGGGGCATCGATTCCAGAGTCAGGAGCAGCTCCTGCCATAGCTCTGAGGTGAGTCCACCGGCATTCCAGCTCCAGATCAGTAAGCGATCTGGCCTGCGCATCAAGGTTACCTGGCGCGGGCGCGGAACAGCAGCCTGGGCAGGCCGGGCTCCAGTGTAAGAGCCTTGCAATTGTCTGAGCGTACATGGCCGTCCCCTGTACAAGGTGCACTGCTCGGGGTGGTGAGCAGCTCTGCGAACGGCACGCTTAAAGGAGCGTGCAGAAGGCAGAGCCGCGGTTGCTGCTGCAGCCATGGGTAGAGCCGCCGTGTCCGAAGCTGTCTGTGGCACTGCAGCAGTGACAAGTCCCGTTGTTGCTGGCGTCGGTGGCGGAGGTCCTGAAACTCGTGTGCTTCTTCTGGATCCTGTGGCCACTCGTCCCCGCGGCACTGGGAGGTTGACCGGCCTGGGTGGCGGCGGTCCTGCTGGTGGCCCTCTGGTACCCAACGGAGCTGAAGCGTCTGCGCCTGAGCTAGGGGACTCCGTAGACTCCTCCGTCGGTGCTGAAGTGGCCTTCGCCTTAGCTGCCTTAGCTTTAGCCTTGGACTTGCCTGCACTTCCAGGCCTAGTGCTCCGAGACCGTCCACGTCTGACGTCCTTAGGCGGCATGAGCACTGGAGAGGCTCTAGCTGCTGAGCGCCGCCTTGATCCGAGAAAGATCTGCAGAAAGGCTTGCTCGTGCACTGATGGCAACAAGGCAGCAAGGCTTCCGTGCTAAGCTCACACTGTACTGCAGGGCTGAGTGAGAAGCTGAAAGGCTGAGCGTCGCACCGGAGGGCCGAGACGGAGCTCGCAGGAAGGCTCTGTGTGCTGCCATTGGAGGGGCAGGCGAGCACAAAAGTGAGCCCAAACAAGGCGGACAGAGTTGCAGCCATCATGCAGCCTACAGCCGTGTTGAGATTGCTGGCCCGGAGTCTTCTAGGGATCCCGTTACCGTTGGAAGCGGAGCCTCGGGTTTTCACCAACATCAAAATGCTCGCTAGGGGCAGAGCCAAGGAGCTTAGTAGCAGTAGCAGTAGCAGTAGCAGGAGCAGGAGCAGGAGCAGGAGCAGGAGCAGGGCAGGAGCAGAAACAGTCGTCGAGGTTTTCCCGTCTTGATTATGCCGACCAAAACCCTAACCCCAAACCATNGTAGCAGTAGCAGTAGCAGTAGCAGTAGCAGTAGCAGGAGCAGGAGCAGTAGCAGTAGCAGTAGCAGCAGCAGGAGCAGGAGCAGGAGCAGGAGCAGGAGCAGGAGCAGGAGCAGTAGCAGTAGCAGTAGCAGTAGCAGCAGCAGTAGTAGCAGCAGCAGCAGCAGGAGCAGGAGCAGGAGCAGCAGCAGTAGCAGCAGCAGTAGCAGCAGCAGTAGCAGCAGCAGCAGGAGGAGTAGCAGTGGTAGTAGCAGACTTGTCGATACCACGATGGTACTTGTAGCTCAGTCATAGTATTTACAAAACAAACAACGAGAATTTAGTGTGATAGTTTCAAGTCTTTGACATGGGAGCTCACTGCATCCTTTGCAGCTGAGGTAGCGCAAATTGCGGTGCCTCCCAGGAGCCGGTTTGTCGCTTTCCGCGTGTTTGTGCTTATTGAGACAGTTGTTGGGTGTTGTTTTCGTTATCGCTGTGGCTGTCCTGGTCGTCGTCATCTCCTAGCCTTCAGCGCCGGTTACTCGTCGTTGGTGCCATGGTGTTGAGGTTTCGGAACCTCTTCTTGTTGAAACACGTGGATTTCCTCGGCACGCTTGGTCTATCATTCAAACTCCACAGGATTCATTCAAGGCCACAGCCACACTTCTGAACCCTTACAGACCCTGTAAGCAAACACAGACCCCCATGAGCTCCATGGGCAGGAGCGCCGACGTGGCCGTCGGCGGAGCCGTGTGTTGCCGGCAGACCTTATGATGTGTGATGTTGACAAACCTGCAAACCAATTTCTAGATCATGCATCGTGAACCTCAACCGGTAAACACCCAACAGCTCCAATCTCAAGCCCAGCCCGCCAACGAAACTTCGCCTCGAGGGTTAGGTCCCACCCTGGTAGATACATCAGAAAAGTCATTAAACAGCCTCGAACACTTCACAATCCCCCCGAAACCCTAAATCCTAAACCCCTGAAGCCCTAAATCCTAGTCTTTCACGGTCTGCCAGGCTTCCCGGCCGCGGCGACGCACCAGGCACTTCTCGGGACTCATGCAGTGCTGTCGATGCGGAACTCCAAAATCCAGATCTTACAGTGTACGATACGGTACTATACTCTATTCCACAAAACTATACTGTACTATACTATGCAGTATTATGTTATGCTATGTTATGTGAGAGTATCTTAAGGCTCTTCCACATGGCACTTTGCTGAAGCGATGTGGAGCTCTCGAAGCTGAGAGCTCCGAGGAGGCTTCTTTTCTTCTTGTTTAGGGTTTAGGGTTGAGGGTTCAGGTTTCGACGGCATTAGGTTGAGGACCATGTACCTATCCTGAGAACCCGAGAACTGTGCTTGTCGCTTCTTCCACATGTTTGGCCCACCGAAGCAGGCATGATACGACGGACACCTTTTGATGTTTCGTAAGTCCCGTTCTTACAAGGCAAAGGCTTGTCAGCCCTGCCTGAGAGCCTCTACCCTAAGGCAGCTTGAAGGTCAAGGGATGGTACCCAGAGCCACAAGGCAACCAGTGAGGGCCGCACTTTGTTGATCAACTTTTCAGACATCCCCGCCAACGCAAGTCGTCGTCCCGAACCGAAGCCTGAATTTCGGCGAAACCGGAGGTCCGGCGAAAAGAAGGACCGCTCGAGGCTGCAGACAGCGGGGTGTTTGTGCTAGTTGGATGTCATGAGACGTGCATATCGACTTGTTGTTGTTCTTCGGTGTGATCTCGTACGGTTGCTCAAACGTAAAGCATACTTGAACGAATAGGCAAGAACTGAGCATATGCATGCATGTAGAAGTGTACATTGAAATGCATGCATGCATGTATGTACGTTCGTAGGTAGGCATACACTCAATCAACCAACCAGTCAGTCAGTCACTGAGTCAGTCAGTCGGTCAGCCAACCAATCAAATAATCAATCAGTCAATCAGTCAATCAATGAATTAGTAATTGAATGAATCGGTCAACGCATTCAACAAATTCGTCCATTTGCTCATTCGTGCATTCATCCATTCTATTCATTCGTTCATTCCATTCATTCGTTCGTTCCATTCGTTCGACCTTTCCATCCATTCATTCATGCATCCACTCATTCCACTCATTCGTTCATTCACTCATCCATTCCTTCCATTCATTCATTCATTCATGCATTCATTCCATTCATCCATCCATTCATCCATCCATTCATCCATCCATTCATCCATCCATTCATCCATCCATTCATTCATTCTTTATTCTTTCTTTCTTCATTCATTCATTCGTTCATTCATTCACTCATTCAGTCAGTCACTCATTCACTTATTCACCCATTCACTCATTCACTCATTCACCCATTCACTCATTCACCCATTCACTCATTCACTCATTCACTCATTGACTCACTCAATCATTCATTCATTCGTTCATTCAGTTGTCAGGCAGTCAGCCAGTCAGTAGTTCTAGATTTGCAAGTAGCACCCTTTTGATCCTTTTTCCGTGGGGTTCCCGACTAAACCTGAATGACAGGAAACGCGTACCTCATTTTATTAAGGGGACACCGGGGAAGCCAGAACTCGTTCATGCATATACACATACAGACATGCATACATGCATACATACTTGCATACATACGTTCATGCGTACATACATACATACATTCGCTGCATACAGAGCAGCATGCAGGTGCTAGTCACTGTTAGTCCGCAGACAAATAATGTTAAAGATGGTAGCATATACTACATTACTTTTGAGTCTGAATGGTTCCACATGTGACTGTCCCGACTACTATTATGATGAATTGCTCTTCTGTCAGGGCTCTGATCAGTGACGCAGGTTGTGCACTCTTGGTGCATGCAAGGGGCCCCCGGCTCAAGGTTCAGCGAGAGATCTTGAGTTTGAAGTTTACGTCCTCACACATACTGTACACCGAGTGAGTTGACTTAGACTTCCGTACTGCGGCATGTTTGCCACTTAGGGAACTGCGAACTTGTGCAGATCTCTTTCGTCCCTGAGGAAAATAGGACCGCAATTCGAAGCCATAGTCCTCGACTTCTGCTCCACCCGAACAAGATTACGACTACCTCAACCCGGAGTTTGAAGTTCTCAGGTTATGAGCGCCCAATCCACGCAAGGTGGTGCGGGAAGAAGGGGCATGGCAGAAGGCATCCCTACGTACGGTGGAGTCGACATGGGTGGAGCCCGTGGAAGCTTACTGGATGTGGGTTTGTCAGAGAATCGAACCATGGCCGAAGGTCAGAATCTCCCCAACGGGGTGGTGACTGTTGGCTCACCACATGTTCCAGGGGTTGGGACTGTACCGACGGGTTCGCAAGACACAAGAAGCCAAGGCGGACGCGGCGATGGTGGAGCTGTGGAACCTGAAGCAACCGGAACTGGCGCGAGCGAACCTACCGGACTGGGCGCGAACGTCACGAGGCTTCAGGGTTCCGAGGCGGTTAGGCAGGTCAGTGCACCTCGACAACAGCCGGCAGCACCAGAGCAATACAACATCGCAACACCACCGCAGCAGCCGGCCGCAGCACAAGCGTACCTCCCGAACCTTCCCTCTTCGTCAACAGCGGTGCCTATCGTCCTGAGGCCTCCTGAGCAAGGCCGAATGCAATCCACGACAGAAGCCCAGCCAGCACCAGCGCCTGTGATGATCGAGGGCAACATTGGGTGTGCGACTGCTCTGACCTCAGGAGTGGTGTCCCCGGCTACGGCGCCAGCGCTGGCGCAGTTGTCGGAGCAGAGAACTGCTTTGGTGAATGCCTTGCAGGCCAGGGCCGGGCGGAGTTACTTCAGAGTCTGGGGAGATCGCGGAGCATGCCGGTGAAATGGTTTGGTTCACACGGTTGAGGGGATTCGTTCAGAAGGGCCTCGAACCAGTGTTGGGACGACTACGACCTTTGCCCACAGCCTCTCCTACTTCCTGGTATTCGCAGTCCCCTACTTGGTCGTTGGCTACCCCGAACTTTGCAACATCTGAACTGCCTCGACAACAAGGGCCTGTGGAACCTCCGCTCAGATCTCTTCCACAGGCCCTTCATCAATCCTCGACGGGCTCTATCCAGCCCGAGGTGGTCCAAGAGGAGGTACGCAAGGCGGTACAACAAGCGATGATGCAGAGAGATCACAGAGTGAACGATCTGCAAGCGGAGAACTCGGAGCTTCGACAGCTCCTGATGACGGTGATGGAAGCAGGAACGGAGTCGAGGGGAGTCGGAGATGTCAGTGGTCCGGCTGCGGATGGTGGAGCAGGGCACCGTGATGTGGGTGCCAGGACTGCTTCGGCGACCGGGGCTACGACATCCGGGCAAGGGGATCCTCCTCTTCTACCTGCTCAAGCTTGTGAACTTCTGCCAGGTCCTCCAGGTCTATCACTTCCTGTTGGATTACGTGGAGGAATACCTGGCGGATCCCGTGTAGTACATGAGCGAGGCGCAGAGATGGCCATGATCCTGAGTTGCTGAAGCCTGGAGCTTCCGAAACTACCGGAGCCCTACCAGGACGCGAGCTCGGTAACCTTTCTCGAGTGGATCTACGAAACTGGGCAGGTGATCAGCTCGATCACGGATCGGGCGGGTGTTTGGTGGAATGCCACTTTGGAACTTGCGCTGGAGGCGTACCACCGCTACCAGAACGAGACACCGCTCAAGCGTTTGGCCATCAAGTTGGGAACCAACTCGACTGTCGATGATGAGAGATGGGCCCGCCTTGACAAGAGAGTCATGGCTCTACTTCTTCAGTGTATGACTACGTCCATCAAGCAGGAGGTCCTGATGCTCCGCCTGTCCAGTGTGAAGGAGGTTTTGTACAAGCTGTACATTGTGTACGCCCCAGGAGGAGCAGCGGAGCGGGCAAGCCTCTTGAAGCAGTTGGAGACCATCCCGGTTCACAACTCGGGTTGACCTCATCAGTGCCCTCATGCGCTGGAAGAAACTTACGGTGAGGGCCTCGGAGATGAATGTGTCGTTGCTGGATGGGTCGGTCCTCTTGATGGCCGTAGAGAACGCAGTGAAGCCCATCGCAGATGGGAACAAGGATGTATCCTTCAAACTGAACGTGGCGAAGCAGGAGCTACACCTTCCTTATCGTCCCGTCCTCTCCTCAGTGATGGTGTATGTGGACCATGTCATTGCCGAGTTGCAGCAGATCATCCCGTACAACAAGGAAACCTCGGCGAAGCTCAAGGGTGTCAGTACGGAACCCACGTCACCGACCTCATCTACAACATCACCCACTGGGAAGGGCCAAGGGCAAAAGCAGCCCTGCAAGTTTTGGATGACGGACGATGGTTGCAGAAGAGGCTCACCCTGCAAGTTCGCACACCAGTTTACCACGAAGGAGGACAAGAAGGCCCGATGCTGGACGTGTGGATCCAAGAACCATCGCCAAGGCAACTGCCCAACAAAAGGGGGTGATCGAAAGGGGGCAAAGGGGAATGACAGGCGGACCCCTACGGATACGCCTACTTCTTCATCTACTACAACAGCACCACAAGTTGCAGCCCTTGGGCCCCCGGAACCGTCGACGGTTAGTGGGAGCACACCGGCAACAACGGCAGCCTCGACCTTGGAGAACCCGACGGCAATGAGTAGCACGAACACATCAAGTGGATCTTCCTCGGCAGCGTCGACTGTTTTGTTCAATGAGACGACCCCGAACACCGGTGAGATTCGGGAGCTGGCCGAGCAGTTCCTGTCAAAGATTAAGAGGCCCCCATGCAGGCGCAGACGGATGGAGCAGTGATGGACCTTGAGCTGAATCCTCGTCCAGTAGTAGTCGCCGAAGGGCCGCCCTTTCTCCATTGTTCACGAACTCCTCAAGGTGGTCGATCCAGGTCACCGGTGACTCATCGACCGAAAGCGTTCGGAGGGCGCCCTCCTTCGTCTGTGTCTCCAACTTGTTCAGCTCTGCCTGCTCGAGGTCCGCGATGAGTTGGAGAGCCTCCGCCTCCCGCAGGACCGGCGTGTTCCCCACGAGCTTCGTGGGAAGTATCCCGTGGGTCGGATGCTTCACTTGTAGACCTCGCTTCCGGCTCCACTTGAGTTCACAACCGAGGGAACTCACGAGGCTACCCAGTGGTAGGATAACACCCGCTTGGTCATCTTCAGAGAGGAGGGTTCCGCCTCGATTTTGGCGCAAGTGGACCGTCTTCCCATCCGCCAATTGGACCTTCACTCGGCGAGCAGACCTGATCTCCTCCTCAGACTTTGGAGCCCGGTAGGCATGCGATGCCCCACTGTCCAGAAGCGCCATGCCATGGCTTTCTCCTAAACCTTGAGATCGAAGGAGAAGCCAAGGCGCCGCTAGAACAGGACATCACAGACCTCATCGGGGTCGATGAGCGCCTTTTCTTGTCTGATGAGGCCGGGGCGTGCTACTTGAAATCGTTGCCGTTCAACAGATCAACGAGGAAGAGGTTGCTGAGAACCAGGTGGGTGGTGCATCTCTTCAGCGGTGACGAGGACGGCACGTTCTTGGCCAGTGCAGAATCTGATGATGTCACAGTCGTCAGGATTGATCTTCGGGCAAGCAGAGCCTTGGATGTACGAACGTACACCCCAGCAGTGAAGGCCCTGATGTGGGCGGCGGCTCGAGGGCAGATTGAAGGCATCCTGGGTGGACCTCCTCGGGGAAATGAAGCCGGCTCTATGTTGTACCGGCGAATGCTACTGCTGTGGTTGGTAGCTCACACCGGAGCAACGGCCAACTCACTTTGCTCACCTTTCTTCATGATGGAGGCACCCTCGTGGCACCCGGTGTGGACAAGCTTTACATGGTCTCGGTTCAAGGATGAGTTCCGCTACCTTCGTTACCACTCAGTGGCCACGGACAACGGGGTGTTCTTCATGGCAAGTACCCTACCGATCTCTGATGGACTCGATATTACCGAGGGAGACATTCCGAGGCTAAACTTCCCGACGCCATCGTCCACATGGCCTCCATCCCTTCTACGAGGACTGGCGGGAGCTATGGTCCAATGGCGTAGGAGTGACCTACGGAGACAGGAGATCGTCATGAGCAAGATTGCCAAATCGAAGGAGATGAATGCGCAGGAGCTGGCGTACTGGGAAAAGCATGTGTCCCGGGGACATGTGCCTTATGATCGACGTTGCCAGACCTGGTCAGGGCAGCAGCAACAGGCCGAGCACATAGGCGCTGTGTGGCACCGTCGGCCTACACGCTGGGGCTGGACATTGCAGGACCCTTCCGCACGAAGGGCGAGTCATCCAGTGAAAGGGGGCTTCGCTACCTACTGGTTGGTGCGTATTGCCATCCACGCCTCGAGCCTGCGGTGGTGAGATCCCAGAGGAGGAAGATGTGGAGATCGAGGCCGAGATTGACCCGTTTGAGGCGGATGAAATTGGGGTTGAGTACCCGGAAGAGGAGGAGGATGAGGAGCAGAAGGCCATGAACGACCGGTTCAAGGCACTCTACAAGGACATCGGTGACGACATCGACTACCAGACCCTCCACTTCGTTGTCCCTATGAAAACTCGTACCGCCCGGGAGGTTCGATCTCGAATTCAACAGATCTACCTACAACTTCGACAGCAGGGCTTACCCTTAGTCCGGATGCACAGCGATCGGGGCCTGGAACTTATGGCGAAGGAGACCCGGGCCTGGATGCTTGACAGGGATATCCTCGCAACTACCGGGGAGAGTCAACAACCTCAACAGAATGGTCGAGCCGAAGCCCTGGTGCGCGTCATCAAGAATCGGGTGAAAACTCTTCTACGCGCAGCATCCTTGCCTATGTCATGTCGGCCCCTCGCTGCCGAATTCACGGCGCGAAGACAGCGAGATTTGGCCCTTGGAGACCGAGATGATGAACACTTACCTTTTGGGGCTCCTGTGTTCGTGAAACACAAGAGGTTCGGAGAGGGTGGCCGGTATGACTTGGCTGAAAGATGGCGACCGGGAACCTTCGTTGGATATTCGGGAGACGTTCGAGGAGGCCGTGTGGTTCGTCATGAAGATGGGAGCTACACGACCTCGGTGCACATCAAACCGTTCCTCGTTGACTCCGACGACCTCGTGGAGCATGGACCCTACGAGATGGAGGTGGAGGACCCTGTGCGGAGGATCAGAGGCAAGGCCAGCCTTGCGCAGATGCTGGTCGAACCAACCAATGAGATCGACCGCAGGGCCAAGGAGCTCCTGGATGTTGAAGACTTCAACTTGGAGTGCATGGTGGAAATATGGGAAATGCTGAAGCCCTATGCGAGAACAACTACGCGAACTACTCAAGGAGAGAGACTTCAGTGGTTGATAGGCCAGTACACCCATGGAGGACAATGTGGGGTAACCCTGGACTCTGACAAGTACCCTATTGCTACCTTCTACCTTGTGAAGGCCTTCAAGGAGCTCACGGGCACCAATGACTTCTCCTCACTCTTGATCAGCGAAGGCGTTGGGATGCAGATCCACCGCGACGTCCACAACCATGCTGGGAGAGACAATGTTCTACTTCCTCTACTACCATGTGAACGAGGTGGTGGGGTGTGGGTGGAATCTGATCCTATGGACTATGATGTCACGGATGAGTGGAGGCAACTTCCAAAAGGGGGCTGGCGGAGGGGGAGGGTCCGGGATCTTCAACCTGGAGTACCAGTCTACATCAATCCCAGGAAGTTCCATCAAACTGAAGAGTGGGAAGGAAGAAGATTGGTCGTGGCAGCCTACACCCCGAGGACCTCCAAGATGAAGCAGCCCACCTATGACAAGTTGGTTGAGTATGGTTTCGGCCCACCTCCTCTACCACCACGAGTACCTGATCAACTACAACGAACAGTCCTGAAAATGATGGATGTTGTTGAGGACCGTGGGAGTCCTGCGGCAGTGATGTTCCAGATGCACGCCGCGGACGAGGAGCGTAGAGAGAAGGCAAGGGATCTCAGTCAGGAACTACAACAACTTCAAGAAGATGTTCTTGGGCGGCTACGTGAACGACGGGAATGGCTACAAGACCTACTGGCTGAATCACCAATGTGGGTGAGGCCGTCCATGAGGAGATCAGATCGATCACGGATGCGGTCCAAGATATGATCAAGGACGTTGACAACCAGGTCAAGGAGGTCGAGGACAGATGTCACCACATGTTCCTCAAAGTGGCCAACGTGTCAGATGACAAGGAGATTGGGGACATCGAAGAGTACTTGGCGAACTTGAAGAAGGACTTGGATGTCACGTTAGATGTCCCACTGGACCAGGTCAAGGCTCATCTGGGGGAATGGATTGAGCCCATGGGCAAGGAGCTGTCGAACCTGGAGGCCAAGACCAACGCCATTGAACAGAGGTCCGCGACCGAGGCCCGACGAATGCTGAACGAGGGCACCCTCATTCTTATACCGGGGAAGGTGGTTTTCACAGTGAATGTGGCTGAGACCGTTGATCACGGATGGGGAGCTTTGGATGATCCTCTTGTTACCTCCCGGAGTTGACAGACCACAACTCATGGGACTTTTTGGTGACCTACGTGGACGACCTGCTCTACCTGGCCAAAAGGGCAATCATCCAGTTGCTGCACGCCAAGATCGCCTCCATCTGGCCCTGTTCGGAACCTGAGTTCTCTAACAAGGGGCTCCGCTACCTTGGTATGGAGCTTGCTCAGGAGGACAACGTGTTCACCCTGGGACAGGAGGCTTACATCACCAATTTGGTGAGGCTACACGGCCTGGATGCTGATGCCACAGCTGGCCTACCATGCCCGAAGGAGTGGATTCGGGACGACGACATGGAGGCCGAACAGGAGAACTACAATGCGGAGGAATTCACAAAGGCACAGCGGATCACGGGAGAGTGCCTGTGGTTGGCTTACCGCACGCGGCCGGACATCTTGTTCGTCGCGAACTACATGGCCGCGATGACCTCACGACGACCCACAAGAGTTCACACCGTGGGCTTGAAGGTCATCGCGTACTTGAATTGTTAACTCCACGTCCACCCTCAAGGTGAAGGTCGAAGCAGCCGCAGTGCCAACGCAGTCAGCCGCAGAGCCCACGCAGTCAGCCGCAGAGCCCACGCAGTCAGCCGCAGAGCCCATGCAGTCACCAGAGCCAACGCAGTCACCAGAGCCAACGCAGTCACCAGAGCCAACGCAGTCACCTGCACCCACAAACAACATGAGGCAGGCTTCAGGGTCGATCTTTCGGGTTACAGTGACGCTTCGTTCGCTCCGTTTGGTGGAAAGAGCTTTGGTTGCAGTCTGGTCATGGTTGGTCGAACACCTGTCTCGTGGAAGGCTGGAAAACAGTCGATGGTAGCCATGTCAGTCTGTGAAGCTGAGTTGATGGAGGGTTCTACATGCGCACTGCTACTGGAATCGACACAAGCCATGCTAAGAGAAGTACTCCCAGAGATCAAACAACCGAGCCTTTACATCGACAACATGGCAGCTCACAACATTCTGAATGGTTCGACGGGAAGTTGGCGGACAAGGCATCTACGGATCCGGCATTCTTATGTGTTGGATCAAGTGTCAAATGGGAACCTGAGAGTTTGCCACCTGGCCGGAGAGGACCAGCCGGGGGATCTGCCGACCAAGCTCCACAGCAGGGCAAGGCTGATGCATCTGCTGACTGTTTGGAATATGGTGGGACTTCCAGCTCTTGATGGTCCCAAGGCCATCAAGTGTTTGAGGCTTGGATGCTTATTTGTGCTTTTGCTGGCTGTGCAGTCGCTGGCAGTGGCGGCGGAGAAGGAGCCTTTGCAAGTGACGGGCACCGGCGAATTGGCCTTGATGCTTTTGCTGACATGCATTTCAGCTGTTGCATTGTGGGAAGCCGCTCGCGCGGTGTACAAGTATGTGGTGCCAAGGTGCTTTGGCACCAAGAAATCTCGAAGGATGCAGCGCCTGCGGGATTTGGCCAGAGCAGCAGCAGAGGCTGAGATCGAAAAATGGGCGGAACAAGAAGACCCGGTCACCACGGACCAGGTTGCTCGAACCCTCAGAGGGTTCTTCAGGAGGAGCGGGCAGCTACAAGGACGCAGCAGGGAGCTCCAGGAGCAAGTCCTGCTGCTCAGCCTGTGGCTCCTCGAAGCCCGCTGGATGAGTGCGAGACTCATGCCGGGACCTGGAACCGCACGCCCCATCGGTGCGTGGAAGGAGGGAGACCTAGCGTCTTCGGAGGTGAGCGTCCAGAGACGCCTCCTATCCCCAGGCCCAGACGGAGAACACCTTCCCCGACACCCTCTTCGAGATGATCCAGGTCAGTTTGAGCGTGAGCGTGTGGCTGCGGATGTACTCAACCTACTTACGGTGAAGAACCTGAAGATTGGCCTGGAGGCAGAGGGAAGAGCTCTGACGGGCATCAAGACGGATCTGGTGAGGCGGTTGGCTATCCTGTTGGGCGACGAACCGCCGCCAGAGGGACGTCCTACCACAAGGCAGCTTCGCTATGTCCTTTACATCTGGCGGCATCAGAGGCTGGCAGGAAGGACGGAAACACATGTCCCGAAATCGATGGTATCCCAATGGATTGCAAGATGGAAAGAAGCCTGATCAACCCTGACTCAACCAAGAATGCTTGTGACTTGTGGCCGCAGGCCCAAGTCAAGGAGGAGTGATGAATTGCTCTTCTGTCAGGGCTCTGATCAGTGACGCAGGTTGTGCACTCTTGGTGCATGCAAGGGGCCCCGGCTCAAGGTTCAGCGAGAGATCTTGAGTTTGAAGTTTACGTCCTCACACATACTGTACACCGAGTGAGTTGACTTAGACTTCCGTACCGCGGCATGTTTGCCACTTAGGGAACTGTGAACTTGTGCAGATCTCTTTCGTCCCTGAAGAAAATAGGACCGCAATTCGAAGCCATAGTCCTCGACTTCTGCTCCACCCGAACAAGATTACGACTACCTCAACCCGGAGTTTGAAGTTCTCATATTACTATTGAGATCTTGTGAGGAATGATCATCACGCCCATGCTTCCATTTCTGCACAAACGTTGTCTGTTGTGGAAAGTCCTTGGCTTTGTATGATGAAACCCATCACTCTATTGTATGTTTCATGATGAACATGTATGTTAGTGCTGACACAAAATGTGTGGTAAGCCTTCGAGTGGCGATCAGTTCGTTTCGGATTGTTGTTTTTGTTGCTTCACGTCCTTCGCCGCACTATCGCTCGTAACCCTCCTCCTACCCAAACCCTAGACCTAAACCTAAACCTCAACTGCTGAACCCTAAACCCTGAACCCTGAACCCCGCCAAACCCTAAGCCTGGACTTAATTTTTTTGCACTTTTTGAGAGGCGAGGTGCGAAGCGAAGAAGGCGGCAAAGCACGAAAACGGAGAAGCCCAGTGCCGAGGCTCCTGAGGAGAGAGGGTTCTTTCTTGTTTCCGTGAGGGCGGGGGGTGGGGTTGTGAGGATTTCGTTGTGAGTTTTGGATTCGAGGGGTTCAGGGCTCTGGGGCTTTGGAGTGCTGCTTTTTGGCGCGTTTGGTTGAAGCTGTGAGGACCAAGTTGCAGAGCCAGATGCACCGGCGGAGGAGCTCTGGCAGTGGGCCTTTCTCCGATGGTCTTGTAACGGGCTAATAAGGGTCTGACACTTGTTGGACAAGCTTTTTTGCAAGGGCTTTGATGATTTCTTGCTTGGTCCTGGCAGGACGCAGCGAAGGCCTCGCAGGATCGCGAGTCGGATACAGAGGTGGCAGATCCCGACACGGACACTGAGGCCAACAACATTCGGCAGTCCCCCCGATCTCCGACGGTGGTGAGGGACGTCCGTGATCTCGAGACGGCCATGGACAAGGACAAGGAGGACCTGGAGGTCCGCGGGCCGCCAGCGGACGGCTCCAGCCAAGATGGCGCGCAAGCCGCGGAAGCCGAGGAGAAGGAGCTTGAAGTGCATCTTCTGGCAAGTGCTGAGAGGTTTAGCAAGTTGGATCCTTTATATACTATTATATACTATATGATTCTTCACTATACTATAACGTACTATATTCGATAGTATCACGTCATGATCAAAGTAGACGCAACCATCCTTGAAGTCTCACTCGGGTGTCTCTGAGTGATGCAGCGAGAGGACAGTGCTGTTCCTAAGCGGCGGAAGAAGAAGGTGGGCCCCATTCTGTTCATGAGCCGAGACAAAGAGGATGGCAAGTTCTCCTCCAGGATGGAAAGACGGAGAAGAAGCGTAAGAAGAAGGTTGGACTATAATGGCCGTTGATGACTGTCGACTCGTCCTCCAGCTAATGGGCGTGATCTTGCAGTTCCTGCTGCGCAGGGGAAGAGTGGGCAGGCTGCGAAGGAGGAAGCTGAAGTGGAGAACCGAAGATGTGGAGTAAGCTGAAAAACGGCCGAACAGTTGCAGAGTTTTGGAGTGCGGCGGTGCGGTGTCGGCGCGAGTGCAGGAGAAGGCGGAAGAAGATCGACCGGAACCGCAGGACGAGCTAACTTACGACTTGATCCCTTTCTTCCCTTGTGTCGTGATCTCGAGGAGGCACCAAAGAGTCCCGAGGAACAGAGCCCAGCGAGGTAGGGACTGGGACTAGTCAGCAGCAGGCAGTGCCGTCTCAGTGCACGAGCATTTGCAGGGAGCAAGAACAGCCGGAGCAGCCAGAGCAAGAGGCAGGAATTCAGCTTGGAGCTAGTTTCCGAGTCGCGAACGCTGTGTCAACTGCTGCCTGCTCTGTTGTCAAGTCGCCTGACGTGATGTAAGAGTGCATTTCGACACGGCTTCAGTCAAGGTGTAACTTTCTGGCAAGGGTGGGGTAGGAAGTTTTGCAAGCCCGCAAATTCCGGAGACATGTTTAGAAAGCCAGATTCTCTGTGGTCCTGGTGAGTTTCCAGCAGCGCTGGTCACAGGAGAAGAAGAAAAAGAAAAGGAAACGGAAAAAAGACAAGGACAGTACTTTGTTGGCACAGGCTGCGAAGGAGGAAGCTGAAGTGGAGGACCGAAGATGTGGAGTAGGCTGAAAAACGGCCGAACAGTTGCAGAGTTTTGGAGTGCGGCGGTGCGGTGTCGGCGCGAGTGCAGGAGAAGGCGGAAGAAGATCGACCGGAACCTCAGGACAAGCTAGCTTACGACTTGATCCCTTTCTTCCCTTATGTCGTGATCTCGAGGAGGCACCAAAGAGTCCCGAGGAACAGAGCCCAGCGAGGTAGGGACTGGGACTAGTCAGCAGCAGGCAGTGCCGTCTCAGTGCACGCGCATTTGCAGGGAGCAAGAACAGCCGGAGCAGCCAGAGCAAGAGGCAGGAATTCAGCTTGGAGCTAGTTTCCGAGTCGCGAACGCTGTGTCAACTGTTGCCTGCTCTGTTGTCAAGTCACATGATGTCCCTGTATATCGGATTTTCTCAGCCCCCGTGTGCATGTGCTGTTGCTTCAATTCGCCACCGGCAAATCCAGGAGAAGAAGAAAAAGAAGAGGAAACGGAAGAAAGACAAAGATGGTGCATTGCACTGACGAGTATTTGCGACCGTTTTACAGTTTCTGCATGTTTCTGCGCTCCACCTGCTCTTTCATCTCTGTCTCTTTCTGAGGGAAGAAAGAGGAGAAAGACAAGTCCGAGTGCCGTGAGCGCGAGCAGTCCGAGGCGCGAGCAGAAGTTGTCTTGGGCGGACGGAGTGAGTCCCTTACATTATAGCAGGATGTCGGAGCGAGAGACTTTGGAAAGCGTGATCCCGCACTGCGCTCTAGAGTCCTGGAGCCTCTGAGACTTGAAAGGTACAGCCTTTAAGCCGAAGAAGCCTAAAGTTAGACTTTGGAGACGCAACTTCGATACCTTTTCCAGGAGGCTGTGAAACCGAGCAAGCCGACCAAGGCAAAGGGGGGTTTGCTTGCAATGATGGTTCGGGTTTCAGGGTTTGGGTTCAGGTTTCGGTTTTGGGTGTTTGGGGTTCAGGGTTTAGTAGGTCTCGGAGGTTTCGGATTTTTTAGGAGGATGAGCAGATCCTGCCGGCAAGATCGAGAAAACCCTGATCTGCTTGGGAGGCTGCGTTGCTGGAGGCAGGGGCGCCACGCCCCAAAGCAGCAGCTCTGACCTGACAACAAACTGGTTCTTGTTCAAGGATGCAGCTTCAGCTACCATAATAAAGAAACCATATCGTTTTCTATAGATCCCTATTATGGTAGCTTGAATTAGGTTCCTTAACATGAACCCAGTAGAGTGGGTTGGTTGGAGATGGTTCAGGGCCATCCTTGGAGTCCGTGCTTGCATCAACGGCTTCGCGGCTGGCTTTGGTTGAGACTTTCCGGTGGCTTTAAACCAGTATTGCCACGGTTATCCTATGTCATGCTGCTCTTTCTGCTATACTACTACGACGACGACGCCGGCGACGACTGCGGCGGGGACGACTACAACGACTCCGACTAGCACTGCGACTAGACTAAAGTGACTACCGCTGGGGCTACGACTCCGACCACCGACTACTGACTCACCGGGTACCGACTGCCGACTACCGACCACGGCTACGAGTCAGCTACGACGATTACGACGACAAGGGACCACGATTACGGCTAATAACACGGCTACTGCAACTACGACAACGACTACGGACGGCTACGGCTGCGACTTCGACCACGACAACCGTGCCAAGATCCAAGGCCCCGAAGCTACTGAAACGATTGTTTGCCTTGAATCTAAAGGAATTATCCCCGAGGCTCGAAACGAAACCCACGTGCACTCACCCAAAGCATGTGTCGAGGGTTTAAACCTTGCCAACATCGCTGCTAGCTGCCGAGCCGCAGTAGTCCCACACCTCGTGGTAAGTGTTGTCCTGATGGAGGGTTGCCATGATATCACATGATACTATTTTGTTAAGTGGTTCTTTATTATATCATATTATGTTGCAGTAAAGTGTGTTAGTTTAGATTCATCCAGTTGCCATGTTTCGCTGAGGCCTCCCGGCGCATGATGCTCGGTGCCTTGGACGGACGGCGTGAGGAGGTCGGCTCGTGCCAAAACAACAGCTCCTTAACCGTGAGCCCTGAACCCCCCAAACTTTAAGCCCAATAAAGCCCCAATCCCCAAAACCCCAAAACCCCAAAACCCCAAGACCCTAAACCTCTGAAGCCCTGAGACCTAAAGTACCTGGATGTGAGAAACCAACGCCAGCCGGGTCAGGCCAAGGGCTCAGCGGACGAGGTGAAGACGGAGCCAGGGCCCCTTGAGCTCTTACCAGGAGAGATTAGGGGGTTTAGCGGGTTTAGGGGTGTTTAGGGGTGTTTAGGGGGTTTAGGGGTGTTTCGGTCTAGGGTTTCGGTTTTGAGATTGTCGGGTGTAGCATAGGGTTTGGGGTTAGTCTCCCTGGGCGGATAGGGGGTGTACGAGTGCAAGGATTGGGGATTTGGTGGTTGCGCGTTATTTCGTTGCTCTTTCTTCTTGTTTGGTTGGCATCGTTTTCTTCTACTACAGTTGATTGCTGTTGATATGGTGGCGACAACTTTAGTAACTGCAGGGAACTTAGAAAGGTATATTCAGAATAGCAACGGCAATCACAGCAAACACAGCTGTGACCAAACCGATAACAAGTAGCGAGACAGCAACAAGTACCATCATCCTGATGTCATGCCCAGTAATTCAAGGGTCTATGTTATGGGCTGTTCTGCTTGGGCCAGCCCTCTCGTCTTCGTCCACAACGACACTCAGCTGCCAGCGATGGCAATGAGAGAATCATCAATCGCATTCGGGCAGACCTCATCTATATATATATATATACACACACATATATATATATATATATATATATATATATATATAAATATACAAATATACATATACACATACATCTACTTGTTATGTGTAATGTTACATTTACAATATACAGTATTGACTACCTTTAAACGAAGTGCAGAGCCTTTAAGTCACCGTCGCTTGCAGAGGTCCGTGCCGGAGGATAGCGACCTTCAGGACCTGCACGGTGGTTTTGGTTCCCCGTTCCTGAACACTAATGTGGTTGTATTTCAGAGCGAGAGCTTTTTTTGATTTAAATGAGCACGAGCATGGCAAGCAGGAGCTGTAGCACATGTGCTGCCTGTGCTCTTTTCTCATCAAGAAAGGGACTCGGTGAGCAGGCATCTGCTCGTCTTCTACAGGCTTCGGAAGGTGCCGCCGTAGTTTCCGGAGTGCTTTTGGGCTCTAATTCGGAGTTTAGGGTACAGGGTTTCGGATCTGGGGTGCTTTTCGGGGTTCAGGGTTCAGGGTTTCGGATTTGGGGGTGCTTTGTATTAGGCAGCCAAATTCGGGGTTTGGGGTACAGTGTTTCGGGTTTGGGGTGCTTTTCATAGGCTTTGACATCCTCAGCCCGAAACCTCAGCCTCAGACTCTTAAAATCTCGGCTCCAGAAGTTTCAGAGAGAGGGGTCCAAGGTTTAGGGTCGATGGGCGGGTCTGTGCAGGGGTTGCGTCCAGCTTTTCGATGTACGGGTCTCGGGCTTGTAAGTCTTGGGCCATGAACTCTATCTTCAAACCTCCAGGCGGAAGCCAGGCCTGAAATCCCAAACTTCCCTTAAGCCCGGGACGCTCTCAGAAATTCCTAGACCCTAAATCCCGAACCCGAAACCTGGAAAAGCTTCCACAACATCCTGGCGAGGTGTCAGAGAGTCAGCTCCGAAGGAATCGGAGGAACCGAAGGAGGAGAAGGCACTAGCGGCTAGCGATTCGGAACGAAAGCCAAGCGTTCACAATGCTAGAAAGGCAAAAAGGGGGACAGTGAGGTTTGGTTTTTGATTTGAGGGGCTCGGGCTGGGCTCACAGGTTTGGGACACTGGGTTCGAGGTTTGGGGGACTAAGGGTCTGGGGGCTGTTGGAGGCAGGACAGCTCAGGCCACCAATCTGCCAAGGGGCTTGGGCTAAGCTGTTGTGCCAGGATCTTTGCCTTCAATAGATGATCGGACGAGAGAGAGAGAGAGAGAGAGAGAGAGAGAGCGAGAGAGAGAGAGAGAGAGAGTAGGGTTTAGGCCCTTGTGAGCCCGGGAGCTTCGAACACCCCTCTCTCTGCGGGAAGAAGGGAGTACTTGAAGGCAAAGGGCATCGACCCCTGATGGTACCCGTAGAACCTGAAAGCCCGCGTGCAGGCCCGTAGTCACAACGTGTTTCGGCCTCACAGAAGTCATAAGTCATTCATAGTAGTAATTGTCAATATACTTGTAATTATCATTACTATTATTGTCATTGTCATAATTGCTATTTGAATTAGTATGACTAGTAGTATTATCATTACAATTCTTATTCCCAGTCTTCTTTTTATTACTATGTGATATCTATGTGCCCAAAGCATGTGGTGTATTGGTGTAACATGTCGGGACGGCAGGGCTCCGAGTTGGCAAAGTCTGAGGATGAGAAGCCGGCCTCAAGCAAGGCATCTTCCAGCTTCGGGGCTTCTGCTTTCTGTTCTATTCTGACTCCTCCCAGGATCCTCGACTAGTGAGTTCAGCACCTAGATTTCCAGAGCTCATGTTGCTGCGAATGGGAGAGTAAGTACCGGCAGCCGTTGGGCCCAAAAAGTCCCGGAAGGTCATCTTTTGAGTGGCCCAATAGGCCCACAGAGTCGGGGCTATGGGGTGCGGTGGAAGCAGCCGGGGCATGGAACCCTGCGACGCTGCCCCGGTGCTCTTTGTGCCGGAGTCTCTTTCGATGCCTCCGAGCAGAGCACTACCACCCGATCACACTACGCACCGACGGTATGTCCGGAAGCTCAACAGGTACCTCATCGATGTGGCGGAGAACCCAGATGCTTTTCAGCGGAAGGTGAGGGGGCGCCGTGAAGCAAGCGTCCGGGAACTATGGCAAGAGAGCTCCGGTTGCTCGCTGGCCGTCTATGGCACGTGGTTGTGCGGAAACACCGCTTGATCACAGGTTTCATTCCAGAGGTTGCTTCTTGTTTCCCTGCGTTTTAGCCAGGAGCCGGTCGCGGCCTTTGGCCAACTGTACAGCTTCCAGGCACTGATCGGAGCAGTGCCACTTGTTCCATACGTTCCACGTGGCCGTGGCAGCCGATGGGTATGAAAAATCATGCCGCAAAAGCGGTTGTCGTCCTACAGCATCGCTGTCGCAAGTTCTGTTGGCAGACCGGAACATCTGCGACTTGGAGCATGCTTCCCTAAATCCGGCATTGTGATGTCAGGTCTGCAAGAGAACGCCTTGCTTCCATAAGATCAATTTCAAGACTCATGTGCTTACTCGTGGCGGGTACCACACAAGAACGTCTTGGATGTGCGGTCTCCTCTGCTGATGCAGGCTTTCGACGTTGCGTGTCCGTCCGCAAAATCTTTTTTGATGATTATTCTTGACTTCATCAGTGCCATCAGTATTTCTGCTGCAAAAACCTGAAATCTTACACGTAGGGGACCCAGAAGTCATGGTGCTTCTGGATGGGCCATGTGGCATCTTGCATAAACCTCCAAATTAAACCCTCAACGCTAAACTAAAAGCTGAACCCCAAACTCAGAAACCCTCCTAAACCTTCAGTCTAAGTCCCGTGTGCAAAACCAATCTCACCGCTGGAACCTCCTTTTCTCCCTATAAACCCGTATACAAAGCATATACACCCTTATAGATTATAGACTTTCAAAGAGACCCTAGACCCGGTGATTCAGGAATATACCCCAGCTCATCATATGAAGCCCCCCTGGCCCTAGAATTGAGAGCGTATTCCTTGAAGTCTAGGAGGCTGAACATTACGATTGAAGGCATATTGAGTTGGATTCTGAGGGACTTCATATCATGGCTTAGGGCATATTCCTAGAACTCAAAGGGGCTCGAGGTGCATTTGGCTCTCTGGGCATACCCCAAACTCCTAAACCCCACACCCTTGAGCCCTAAACCCTACTAAACCCTAAACCCTCAACGCTAATCCCTAAACCCTCAACCCTAATCCCTAAACCTTCAACCCTAATCCCTAAACTCCACACCCTGAACCCTAAAACGAGTCACAGCTCTCAGCGACGCGAAGGCCTCCTCGGAAAAGGCGCCTTCCGAAGCCCCGCCATCTCCCCAGGCTGGTCCGGAGCCCTTTTTCGGGAGCCTTTGGGGTTTAGGGATTTAGGGATTTAGTTTGGGGGTTTACGGGCTTGGGGGTTTTAGGGTTTAGGGTTTAGGTGTTTTTTTTGAGATTTCGAGGTTTGGGGGCTCAGGGTTGGGGGCTTTGGCAGTTTAGAGGTTTCGAGCTTAGGGTTGGGGGGCCTTTGGGGTTTAGGGATTCTGGGTTTCGGAGCCACCGCAGAACCCTATACTCCAGACCCTTAAGCCCTAAACCCGATACCAAAATAAGCCTTACACCCCTCAACCCTCATCCCTCCCTAAACCCTAAACTCTAGACCCTCGACCTTGCCTTTTGAAAGCCTCCTCCTGTTGCAGTTCGTGGCTGCAGGACCCTGGCACATCGTCAGCAGAGGGAAAGGAGGATGAGCCAACGGATCTGAAGAAGGAGGCACAGGAGGACCAGGGTTCGGGTTCAGGGGCTCTGCTGTTTAGGGGTTGGGTTATGTTTCGGTTTAGGTTCAAGGAACTTGCAGGCCTACTCATCGCACGTTGTTTGCGTCGATTTCTTAGGGAAGGTGGAGCCATGGCTGCTGCAGGCATAGTTGGGGTCGCATTTCGATGATTTCCCGAAGCCCTGTAAAGCCTACTCATGTTCCAAAGCCTTGAAGGATTCTCCCAAGGACGCGAGGCTACGGAAGCTCATACGCCGTATCCCCATGGATGTTTGTTGCGAGATATCCGAGCCTTCTTTCAGCTTTTTCTGGGCGTCGGATCCGCACACTGAGGTGGAGTCTACGAGAGGAAGAATCCAGAGAAGCTTGCCGACTTGGACGACCTCTTGGCAAAGTATGCCGACAAGCTCGAGCAGGCTCTGCTCGTCTCAGAGTGGCGACGCTGACGTGTTCACGAAGTTTGTATGAGCTGTAGTGATGTCAGTGCTTCTCCCATTCCTCTGTTTGTAGAGTTTGATGATTCCTCATTTGCCTACTCTGACGACTCCTGGCTACCTTAATGCACTGTCTTGCTCCTTTATCACCGGATGTCTACATTGTTACTATTCACTTGCGAACCAAGTGCTCTTCGCTTTATACGCTCCAGCATGTTTTTCTTCCATACCGGTGTAGTGGTGCACTACCGCAGTATTGCATCAGTATGTCACCGTATCAGTACGTTGCAATCACACCATCTATCTTGCAGTGTAGGTATACGGTCGTGCCACCACGCGTCTGGTCTCGTGGCCAGGCATGTTTTGATGTTAGCATACCGCGTTGCCTCTATTGGTTGCATGGCTTCGCGTACAGAAAAATACCGAAGAGATGTCGTGACATCAGTAGGAGTACGAATCCAACTCAGAAAAATTGAAAGCTATGGGTCAACCTAATCAGAATAAACGTAGAATAATGATAATCGCAATATAACCGAAAAACCGAAATAATCGCAATTTCTTCAGTAATCATAGTAAAATGGCCATCATATAACATCATTAGCAAGAGTCACAAGAAAAAACAGCAATAATAATAATGATAGGAAACAGTAGTAACAGTAGTAGTAGTAGTAGTAGTAGTAGTAGTAGTAGTAGTAGTAGTAGTAGTAGTAGTAGTAGACCGTAGTAAAAGCAACACCAGCAATAATCGACTGCGAATAAGGACTCCGGCGACAAGTCACACCTCGGCAGGCTTATGAGTATGTCTGCAACAAGTACGGCGAGACCAAGGAGGCCCATACCCTCAGCGGATTTTGGGCTTAGGGTAGAAACTGAGTTCAGGTTTATGCGAATTTCGAGGGGTTTTCAGGAGTCTAGGGGTTTGGGTTTTAGCTTTATTCAGAGCTGTTGGAAGCCGGCTTATCCCTCTGTCAGGATCTGGATTCGATCGAGCCGCCGCTCACGGTCTTCGACCGGGGCCAAGCAACGAAAGTTCTTGCGTAGAAGGGGGGAGTTGACGGCTGCACCATACCACGTAGTAGAGCCGCGAGAAGGGGCATCCAAAGAAGGTCCTTAGCTGGAGGCTGTAGCCTCAAAGGGAGAACAAAACTCGCCTTACAGGCGTCAGGTGCCGGGCGCGCCCCAGCTCAGGGAAGGTCAACCCCCCCCTCCCTCACTCCACGGAGGCCTAGAGCCTCTTCCACGAATATCCGCCTGCCTAATGTCACCCATAACAGCGAGACGGGTCAAAGCAACCCCATCACCCTCAGCCTGCCCGCACCAGCCGAGCCTCTGAGCAAGGGCAGAGGCAGGCATAGCAACAGAACCAAGAGCAGCATAAAACATGTCGGTATGTGGAGAGATGGCCTGATTGCAAGAGTATCAGAAGCAGGGGTCCAGACAGCGTCCGGAGAGAACCCGCCGCACATCACTGAGACCCCGTGGCCGGAAGTCTGCCCTGCCCAGGAGCGTAAACGCTTCACCAGGGCTGCGTAGAAGGTGGCCTCAGGGTCGCCAAGCGGGAGGGCAGAAACGTTCACTCGAAGGTTGAAAGGTATGGTCCCCGGATTCATTCCGAGCCCAAATTCACAAGTATTTTTCCTACTGCTGCAGCAACAACTACTACAGCTGCCGCTACTTCTCAACTGCTGTGCTACTACTATTGCTACTACTCCGACGACTACTACAACTGCTACGGCTGCGACGACGACAACAACCACTACTACTCCTGCTGCCACTGCTGTTGCTGCTGCAACAACAACTACTACGACTACTACTACTACTACTACTACTACTACTTTCTGCTGCTACTACTACTACCACCACTACCACTACCACTACCACTACGACTACCACTACCACTACCACTACCACTACCACTACCACTACTACTACTACTACTACTACTACTACTAATGCTACTACTACTACTACTACTACCACTACTACTACTACTACTACTACTACTACTACTAGTATTACTGCTACTGCTACTACTACTGCTACTACTACTACTACTACTACTACTACTACTACTACTACTACTGCTACTGCTCGACGGCTACGACGGCTACGACGGCTACGACGACTACGACTACGACGACTAGGACTACTTCTGCTGCTACTGCTACTGCTGCCACTACTGCCAGTACCAAAACTAGCAAAGCACCAAGCATGAACGTGAGCACAGTAGTGCTCACAACAAGAGAAGGGACAAGAGTGAGAAGCTTTATCCAACTGAGAGCCAAGGAGAAACAGAAGGACAGCACCAGCGAGGAAAGCGAGGAGGCCCCAAGGGTCGTTTCAGCTTCGTGATGGAGTGTTCCATCTTACACCATCCGACAGTCCAGGATGCGACATTCAACCCGTTCCCGAATATCCTGATCCACTGGTTTCACGAAACAAGGGCTGATAAGGCCGCTATAGCATTTAGGCTTCAAGCTTGGCCGGAAGTTTGGCCTCAGGCGAGTCTCGGTTTCATGGCTTGGTGACCACAACAATGATATTGGAAATCATAGTGAGGGATCCGACATATGATGTGCAGTAGTCACATTACTGCGAAGAGCCCGACTTCGTCCCCAGATTCAACACGACATGCGACTTTGTTTTGCCAGGACCGCCATGAGAGAAAGCACAAAGGCAGGGGTTCAATGCCAGGTCTGTCTTTCCTGATTGCTGTGGAATTTGCGTATGTGGAGGTTGAGCCACCGGGTTTGACGGTTTCTCCGGCGGGCCTTTTAGGGCTCCTGTTGCAGTCTGTCGTCTGCCCGTCGAACAGCCCAAAGTCTGAAGCCTCCCTCCAAAACCCAGACTGTAAACCCTAAACCACAAGCCGTCAACCCTACAGCCCAACTCTGAACCGAAACAAACACGAGAAGCATGAGAAGAAACGGCCCCCTAAAGCTAACCTGACGCTTTGTCCGAGAAATTCAGAGAAGCTAAGATTTGCCCGAAACCCGAGCCCCAATTGCTATTGATGGTGTTAGTGCTGTCACCGATCCATACCGGTGCCTATGGCTTTTGCTGGCAGCGTTCTTGTGACCGTTGTCAATGCTATCTTTACGATTGTAGAGCATTAGGCGTCACCGTTCTTGCTGTTGAAATCACCAATCAGTGTCATCGCCCGAATAGCAGTCAACACTCTTCTTGTCTCAATTTCATCGAGTATAGCTATCGCTGGTGACCTTGTCGTCTTCGATTGTGCTTATATGAGGCCGCAAGAGGACAGGCCACGGTCATCACAGGCCGGCCAGTTTGTGTGGTTTGAGGACTCGACAATTTGTGGCACATGCAAGAACCTTCTATTTATGGTTTCTTGGAATGCATCTCAGGGAGTCTTGATTCAACGCAACTGAAGTTAAAAGTAAGGCTTCGGCACAAGTTCGTTTCAGTTCCGGGAATGTCGGCAGATGTCGGCAGGGAGAAGACGCAAGACATGAAAGCTGTCAAAAAGGTGGGCATGGGCTTCGATGGCACATCGTGCAAATGAGCCTTGAGAGTTTCCTCCCACGCTTCTTGTGTGCTGCAGGAGCTGAAGGAGAAGGATAAGGAAAAGGAGAAGGACAAGGAAAAGGAAAAGAAGCGGAAGGACAAGGACAAGGACACTCCGAAACCTTGGAGCTCAAACCCCTCCCAACAACATCAAAAGCCCTCCAGGCCTTCTGTATACGCCATAAAAAACCCTTCTACCAGCCTTAACAACATCCAAAACAAATCCTCACCTGAGGCTCTATGCCCTCCCTTGTCAGGACCGTGAGAAGGAGAAGAAGCGGGGCAAGGAGAACCAGGGTCTGACCAGCACCCCTCCGCCACATCTGCCGATGCACATGATGCACCTTGGCTCCAAAGACCAAAGATTGGAACTTAGGAGTTTCATGGGACCTTCGTGATAGACAACGGTGATGATGATGAGGAGGATGATGATGACGATGACGATGATGATGGGTGATGATGATGATGATGTTGATGTGGTTGTTGTTGTGGTGGTGGTGATGTCGATGGCATTCCCAGGCTTCGCAGTGATAGGGTTGCCGCTGGTGTCGCAACGGTTATGGTCTTCTGCAGGGATAGAGCAGTGTGGTCGTGGCATTGCCTTAGTTCATCCCTCGTTTGTTTCGGCAGGAGGGGCTTCTGCACTTTGCACCAGCCAGCCCAACGCAGTGCCACCCGGCACTCGAAGCGCCACACCCCCAACGCCTACATCGACAATCGATTCATATAGGGGGTCGGAGTATTTGCAAATACGATTGTTTCGGGTTGCGATGAGATAGTGCAACATATCCCCAAAGCCTCTTTCTCTAGAAACTACGGCAATTATGTGTCAAGCTTGTAACCTTAAGACAGGAAGGGCGTCGATAGGACTGCTGCAAGCTCTGGGACCCTAAATTATTGCAGCCAATAAGCCTCGGTACTGCGAAGCTTAGGGCTAGGGTTTGTCGTGTTTAAAGCTTTGCATATCCTCCCACTAGATATGTACAATCCCCTGAAGGCTCGAAAGCCTTCAATAGCCCTAAGCCCTCAACCCTAAACCTTATGTAGAAACCCTTAGCCCTCAACCTAAACCCTCAACCCTAAACCCTCACCTCTAAACCCTTTCCCCTCAACCCTCAACCCTAAACCCTCAACTCTAAACCCCTAGCTGTAGTCTCACCCCCACTTGTCAGGCCCGGGATGGGGATGCATATGCCGCCTGGCATGCCGCCGCCCTGGGCCTGTGAAATTCCTAGTAATAATAGTAACAATAGTAATAATAGTAATAACAGTAATAATGGTAATAATAGTAATAGTAGTAATAATAGTAACAATAGTAATAATAGTAATAATAGTAATAGTAGTAATAATAGCAATAATAGTAAGACTAGTAAGAATAGTTGCGTTGAGAAAGTTTTTTGGGTTTGGGGCTTTAGTGGAGGGTTTATGTGCCAGGGCCTCGGACAGTGCACCCAAGTGGGCCGACACAGGAATCCTCGAGGTCATTGCCGGGGTGCTTTTGGAGTTGTTGCCATGATGTTTGTTTGGTTTAAGATGTGTGCAGCTACATGTGCAACATGGAAGGATGAACTGTCAAAGATGTAGCCAGAGGCAGGGTTCTGGGCCCTGTAAGGCACCTAAGCCTTCGATCCCAAGTTTATGGTTGGTCCAGAGGCACGGCATGCCCATGACGATGCCGCGAACCCGGGAAGCTTGAGTTAGTGTCCGAAAATTTGTGCTCGGTGCCAGTTTTCTTCAGCACTGGAGTCAGAGCTGTTGTGTCTCTTCTTGTCTGTCTGTCCCGCTTCTTTCTCGAATAAAACCTTTTACGCGGATCTCGTTGACTCTCTCCCGCTGTCTCTGTCTCTCTCTCTCTCTCGCTCTCTCCCTTGCTTCCTGCTCTCTTTTTGGCATTGTTATCGCTAGGATTATTTGTCCGTAGTTTCCTCTCACTGCATTGGCGAATATTGGCGAGACATGCAGCTTTATCCAGGGCCTTCTCGGTTTGTTGTTGTCGTGGCTTCCTTGGCAATGGTGACAACAGTCGTGCGACGCTGTTGATGATGGTGACGGTGTGACGATGCTCGCGGCGATGAGGAAGGTGATGATGATGTTGTCGTTGCTGTTGTGCTCGAAAAAGCGATAACGAAGTGCTGGTGTCGTGCTGAATTGGTTGGTTCCTTCTTTGTAGAGTCCAGCCTCAAGCCTAGGGCTGTGACAACTTTCGTCGCAGCCTGCTGAGGCACGGCATGCCGTTGCCCCCCTGGCCGCAGCCTCGGTGAATTGTTGGGTAGGCATAGGTGTGACCATATTGGTCGGGAGCTCACCGGCCCCATATCAGGAATGCTGACCCAGAGCGCAAATCAAAAGCTCTAAATCCCCCGAAGCAACCCTCTCAGCCTCTGTCCTGGACGTCTGTTCGAAGCAGGGCGCACTACATGGACCCACGCTTTGCCGAGGCATGCGATTGATTTGGGCAGTGAGTTGGGTTGTCTTGTACTCTCTGAAGTGTTCTTATCCGCTGTTACGGCATTGACGGTGTGTTAAGCAGATTGACGCAGGGTTTCAGCTGCAAAAGCTCTGTTCCCTCTCTTCCATCGACGCATTGCTGTTGCTACGAAGTCCCGACGAGGCCATGGAGAAGAAAAAGGCCGGAGACTCGGACTCGACCTGATCCGGGGCTCTGAAACGCTGCCCTCTGGCCTCTGAGGAGCCCAAGGACAAGAAGGAGAAGGACAAGAAGGACAAGAAAGAGGACAAGAAGGACAAGGTTCAAGAGCAGATTTTTGTTTTTCACCGAGTGCTGCTGAGAACTGGAAGCAGGGCATACTTTCCCGACCAATGCAGCTGCTGGCAGGGCCCCAAAGACAAGAAGGACAAGAAGGAGTGAGTGCAGTGGTGGTGAGAGTAGGTGTTGCGCTCCTGGCTGCGATGATGATGATGATGTCATGGTGCTGATGATGATGATGATGATTATGATGATGAACGATGATGATGATGATTGCGATCACGATGAAGCAGAATAAGAATAAATGATGAGGTTGATTCTTGATGCTGGTGATAAGGGCGATGATGCTGAAGACGAGGTTGGTGATGACGACGGTGGTGATATTGCTGATGATGGCAAAATGATGCCGATATCAATGCAGGCACACCAGCTGCTGCCGTCGATTGGGGTTCTGCTGTTCCCGCATGGTCATCGCTATCATCGTCGTCATGTGGCTTATCAGCTGCATTAGCACTGTCATCTTCACATGAATGTCCATCTTGTCAATCATGAGCAGCACTGTTCACCATTCCGTCAACTCAAGCCCGGCATCAACATCAAGACCTTCCAGCCCAAGTGCTGGATGCTATCCCCTTCAATCCGCCCGATGTTAGGGAACTAGTATAGAGTGCCCTTGTAGAGTGCCAGTCTCTCAATCCGTGGCTCCTGACGGTTAGGAGCCAGAGCTCAGTCCTGCGGCTGAAGCTGCGGCAGGTGCCGTGTTTCCATGCAGCAGCAGCAAAGGGAGAGGGCCCCAAAATGAATGAGTCGCATGCCATTTTGGGATTGGGTGCACCTTCGGAGAAGAGATGCTTCAGTCCCGAGACTTGTATGGCGGCGAAGGAGGCAGAGAGAGAGCTTGCTGGCAGGCCCCACCGTCAAGGACACTATGAAGGCGGACAGCTCCAGCTGTGCATAAGCACCCCAAAGGCCCAAACCCTGAATCCTAAACCCTGAGACCCAAACCCTGAATCCCAACCCCCAAACCCCAAAGCCCTCAACCCTAAACTATAAACCCTGAACCCGAAAACTCTGAACCCCCCCCAGCCCCAAACCCTAAAGCCCTAAACCTTAAAGCTTACAAGGTGGCCCGAAAGACCTACCTTTTTCAAAGAAGCCAAAATAAGGAACCCCAAAAAGGTAGGTCTTTTCGGCTACAGATACCTTAAAGCTTACTAGACCCTAAACCCTAAACCCAAAGCCCTAAACCTTAAAGGCCTAGACCCTCAACCCGGAAAGCCGCGAGGCAGCCAGACTGAGGGAGCTGATCCGTGGCATCTACTTCCGCCCCGGCCTTGGGTCCCTTTCGGGACAGCCAGAAAGCGTAGCTTCTAAGTTCTTTGAGCCAGACTAAAGATATATTTTGTATATGACATTCTATAGTTGCTATAGGTTGTATATTACAGGGCTTATGTTATGTCTTAGAGTCAGGTTGGCATTACTTTCATCACGGTCGTTTGATTGCTTGTTTGAATCTGTCGTCACGAGTTCTATCATCAGTGTCAAGGTTACTGGTGGGATTGTTGCTAAAGAAACCCCGAACCCCCAACCCTAACCCCTTAATGTGTCGACCTACTGCGGTTGTTGCCTCCCTCCGAGGTCGCAACCCCACGAAGTTGGCTGAGCTCGATTCGATCTTCGAGAAGTGCGGCAGCCATGGTTTAGGGAGTTTAGGGTTTTGGTTTCGGGTTTAGGGTTTGCGGTTCTGGGTTCAGCAGTTACAGTCCTGTGTGTGACTTCGGGAAGGTTTGGGGGTTCAGCGTTTAGGGCACGGTGGTTTGGAAGCTTCATGTTGCTTCAGTGAGGAGCCCTAGCACACTTCCCTTCCCGCCCATAGTCCTCCTGCCAGGTATGCTGGCTCCGAGTGGGAGGTGTACGAGCATGTTTGCAAGAAGTATGGCGAGCCCATCCTCGAGGACAGTCGAACTCTGACCTAACTCTTAAACCCTAAGGGCTTAAACGCTTAAGCCCTTAGGGTTTAAAACCTGATCAAGCCCTTGCAATTGTAGAACCTTCCAGACGTATAAGCCCTGTCATGAATGAACCCTGCATTGGCCGTTTATTGAACCCTCTAAGTCCCCTTGCAGACCTTTTTTAATACATAGACCCATTTTCGACCCCTTATAGATCCATTATGGACCCAGTATAGATCCCTTTTAGACCCCTTCTAGAACCCTTCTACTTTTAGAGCCCAAGAAGATCCCTTCTAGAACCCTTCGGGCCCCCCCGAGCTCCTGTCAGGCGAAAGAGAGCCCTGCCATCTCGGGCACCTCCCCCGCGGCCTCCTCCAAGCGCGGAGCCCGGAAAGCTCTTACTGCGAGGACCTGAGTGTTTCGAATGGGGTTTGGGGGTATCTAAAATTGTGATATATATTTCGAGTAGAGTATTACAGTCTCTTATGCGCAGGGGAGGGGGTTATCGGTTTTAGGGGCGCATGGTTCAGGGATTTAGGAGCATGGGGGCTTAGGCCAGGGGTCGAAGTAAGAGCGTTTGGAGTGCTGCCCACATCCGTTGCCCAGGCCGACAGCGGCCGCGGCGCAGGTCTGGGCCTGAGCGCTAGAGCCATGCTGTATCATACATTGTATCTTATATATAATCTATTAGATACCGTATATTATGTGCATATAGATGTGCATGTCTACTATATATAACTATTCACATCTTTTGTGTTATATGTTGCATAACATATGCTGTTTCTCATATTGAGACTCTGTGGGTCTAAAGTTTCAGGCTCTCAGAACTGAGACCTGTGATGGTCTTGTACTTGTGGCCTTATCACAGAATCGCCAACTGTGCTGAGTTTTGCTACAGGTAATTTTTCTACTACAGAGACGGAAACTGATCCGAACCGTCAGGGAGGCCCACTCTGTGTAGCTCTGTGCGAGGATGGCCAGCCGCCTGGCACCGAGTCGCCGCAACGACCGAAGGCCGTTTCACATTGGCTGTTGGGTTTAGGGTTTAGGGGCAATCTAAACCGTACATCGCAGAAACCTTAAACCGTAAGGACTGAAAGCGCTGTAGCACTGCTTGACAGGAAGAGCAGTAGGCATTGGGTTGAAGTGGGCCTTTCAGAGAAGAGGGGACCCCAGTCCGAAATAGTAGGATCCTGAATGGAAGGATGATATAGATCCTGAATGGTAGGATAGTAGGGTACTTATTATTTTGGGGATCCTCAAGGAAGCTACCCCTGAATAAGGTGCCCATACGAAACTCCTGAAAAGGACCCGTACAGAAGGTGCCATTCAGCATCCCGAACATTTCGGAAACGCATCATAAGGACACCCTAAACAGAGTAAGGTATTCCTAGTATTCCGGCACCCCTTAGACCCTAAGTCCCGAAGTAAGTACCCCCCAATCTTGAGAAGCGCATGCAAGCGTCCTGGAAGGCTGTCATCGTCGCCAAACTTGAGCCGGCGCCGGAGGAGCGCGCAAACTCCCCAAACTATTTGGGGTCTTGGGCGCGTTTACGAAGTTATTCCAACGGGTCTTTATAATGAGTTTCTGAAGGAGGGGTACTTGAAAGAGTACCTTACTTAGGGGTTCATGGTTTACCCAAAGCCTCAAGCCGTATGAAACCAGTATACAAACCTTGTTACACCCTCTGAAAGTTGACAGTTTTTGGGTTTAGTTTAGGGTTAGTGGTTTTAGCTTTTAGTTTGCAGGCTGTTCCCATGATGATCACGATGCTTGTTTGTTACCATCGGAAAATGCCTCATCCCGAAGACCTAGAAACTCCAAAGCCCGGAGGACCGGTACCAGCCGAAGATAGAGGCTTGGCCCTTCGAAGAGGCCCTGGTCCAAAGATCGGGCTGGCATTTTCGGATGTTCACAGGTTTTCAGGGATTTTTTTTTGGGGGGGCGGGGGGTGGGGGGGCGGGGGTTTGGTGGCTTTGAGGGCTATAGAATTTAAAATCTGGGAGTGCGAGATTTTAGGGTTTCAAGGTTGCGATTTTTGTTTGTTTGTTTTGTTTTAATTTGGGCCTTTGTCGCAGCCTTAGGGGGTTTCAGGGCTTCAAGAATGGGTTCTGGGGCCTAGGGATTGCTGGGACTTCTTGTTGGGATTTTAGAGCTTCGGGGGTTTGGTTTCCTGGTTGGGGTTTGATGATGTAGGTGGAATTTTTCGGGTTGAGTGTTTTGGGGTTGTAGATTCAAGGTTTCTGGTGGCTTTGTCGCGGTCAGGTTGGATTGCAGCAGGGCTCAGTATGGGACCTGTCCAGTGCTCCCTTCAAATTCGCTCGAACAAATTCGCGACTTTCTAGGGAGGCCTCTGTCAGGATTCAGGGCTTTTCGGTTGCCTGCCCTTATCCCGCTTCCACACCCTCGGCTTCTGTGTGGGGGTCGGGAAGACTTCAAAGCTTGACCCGCAAGCCGACCTCAGATGGCAAAGGGTTCCTGGAATCAGAAACTCAGCCCCCAAAGCCCGAATTCGCCGGAGTGGCAGCTGGGAAGGCCTATTCGCCGAATTCTCCCTCTCCCAGCCCATTGTCGCGACCTGAAGTGTGGCAAATTCTCGTACCAGGGACAGTAGCAAATACCATAGTGATGGAGGTGGCAGCAGCTGCAGGGGGAGGAGCATGAGTCTTCGATTTGTACCATGGCGGGGCAGGTGCAGGTGCTGTAGACATGTGCTGGTGCTGGTGGTGCTGGTGTGGTGGTAGAGCAGCACCAGCCTGTCGGCTGCTGCTGCTCCTCCTGCTGCTGCCCGTGCTGCAGCTGGTCGTGCTGTCGTGCTTCTGCTTTGGATCCATTCCATGATGTGCTCGATGGTCTAGTAAGCATAAAACCTAAGCGCGGCAGACAAAAGCGAAATGAGATCTACTCATCGACTTCATAAGCCTCGAAATCACCCTTAGCCCTAAAACCTTCAACCCCTAGCCCTGGTACCCTGAGCTGATGCTGTTGCCGAGGCCAGCCGACCAGAGGCCCTCGCAGCGGCGCAGTGAGCAGGCTAGGCATGACAATCAGAGAATCCATGCCCTCATCATCATCATCATCATCATCATAGCCATCACCATCACCCCCACCCATCATCATTATCTTCTTCATCACCATCATCATCATCATCATCGTCAGCACCCGTCATCGTTAGCAGCATCATTATCATCATTATCACATTCATCTCCATCATCATCACCATTGATGTCATCGGTATCATCATCACTGTTATCCTCGTCATCATCATCAAAGTTGTCATCATCAACGACATTAACGTCGTCATCATAATTTTCATCATGATCACCACCTTCATCGCCATCATCATTGTCACCAACATCATAGTTGTCGTCATCATCAACGATCGTCATAGATATCAGCATCAGCATCAGCATCACCATTACTATCATGATGAGTAGGCAGAATCGTTCTCCTCTTCGTCATCGTCGGTGTCCCGTTTATATCTATCCTCGTTTGTGTCCGACTCCTCCTGCTCAGCCTATTCGTTATCAGCTTATTCATGCACATGTTTGGCACTGTCTGTCGCCTCGTCCTCCGCCTCCTCCTTCTCCTCCTCTTTCTGGTCGTCATCATCTCCATCCGGCGTCAGAAGTAGAACGAACTCAGCAACAATAGTGGAGTGATCGAGATAATCACAGGAACAGAAAGATGGTGCCAGTACACAGAATGACCATCACACGACGGCCAACACAGTGAAACATATTGAGGTTCACCACTGTTACGGCAAGCTACAGTACTGACCGGTTTGGCCCGAACTTCCACAAGCAAGAACTCAAGGTGCTTGTGCCTTGCCCCATACTCTACACTCGCATACCCTAAAGCCACCGTGCGGCTACATCTGAGGTGCCTGGGCGGCCGCCCGGCGAAAGCAAGCCCTGGAGGCACTGCGTTCATCAGGAAATAGGGGGCCCATGCTCTTGTAAAGATGCTACTAATGCTTGGGGTCCGTATTAGGGTCGCTTAGTTTCTCAACCTCCCAAGACGGGGGGGTCAGGCTCAAGCCAGCACGGGGATGACGAGAATCACGACAACACAAGGGCCTTGATCATTAGAATAGGGTTTGGGATATCGTGAGATATAAGAAGCTGGCTGTTGTCCAGATGCGTAGTTACGCGCTTTCTGCTCGCGGAAGCCTTCGTTCTCACACCGTGTCCTTGCAAGGTGTGCTGTGCCCCAAAACCCCAAACCTCAAGTCCAACCCTAAACCGAAAAATACCCTAAACCAATATGTAGCCATATGCTCTTCGAACATGGCCCTCAGCCCCTCAAACCCACTTCCACAGCCTGCGCCGAAACCCTGCAGCCTGCATCCCGTACCCGCAACCACAAGGCAGAAACCTTGATCTTAAACCCAAAACCCTAAGCCCTGAATCCTGAATCCTCAACCCTATAAACCTTGAATCCCTAAACCTAAGAACCCTAAACCCTAAATCCCTTAAACCTTAAACCCGAAATCCCTAAAACCTATACCCCCAGGTCCACTCTACACCTTGATGCCCACGCTTTTGCCAGGCCTCCTGCGTCGGCGCCTTCCAAGGTTCCACCGCACTCCAAAGCCCAAAGGGGAATGAAGACCGAGTGTTTCGGGTTTAGGGTTTAGGGTTGAGGTTTAGGGTTGAGGGTTTAGAGTTTCGGATCTCCGGTGTTCAGGGCATAGGTTGCGAACAAAAGCTTACAGGCGTTGCTTTGGTAGCGGATTGTCCTGCTCGATCGGGGCGTGGGCCACTGAAGACCGCATGCGGGCAAATTATGGGTGCGGCCTGTAGGTACTCCCCTTGATGGGCATTAAACCCCAGGCCGACATGGAGCAGGCAAGCATGGAACCCTCCGAAAAAATGGCATACTGGGGTTCTTGAGGCCTGAAGTGCACAACTTATTGGGTTTCTGGACCTGCTGGGCCACTTCCAGCTTCACGGGGTTCTCGCAAACCGTGGGCGCCCATGCGCCCAGGTGTGCGGTGGCACCATCTTGACATAGACTATCAGACCCTGCGCAACAAGACATCTTAAACCCCTAAACACTAAACCCTTAATCCTAAACTTCCTAAACTTCCTAAATCCTAGAACTTTAAAGCCTGCACCCCAAACCCTAAACTTTGGCTGGGGGTGTTTCAGCGGAGGCGCCTCCCGATGCGCGGACCTCCGGCCAACCCCTTAGTGGCGGCATCTCACAGCTCAGGGACTGCAAAACCGTTTCTTTTAAGGAGTGTCCCTTTTTCATCTGTAAGGTATATGGCTTATTTGAGATTTTGCAGTCTCTGGGACTGTACGTAGGGTTGAAAGCTTTGACAGCTAGGGCTTTCGGATTTGGGGTGTAGGCGTTTGGTTTGCAGAGCAGGTGTGTCGGACTTCAGCTGGTGCTCTGTGCTGAGGTGCTCTTGCAACCACTGCTGCGGCAGCACGTGTGGCCAAAATGCTCGCCCGCAAGCAGGCAGGGTGTAAGGCCCCCCCAACCCGAAAGCAAACTCTAAACCCCTAAACCCTAGACCCTAAACCCCTAAACCCTGATAAACCCTAAACCCGAAACCCCAAACCCCTAAACCCTAAACTCTAACGGTAGCCTCCGCCTTTTCGCCGGCAGCCCGCTCTCGCGTCCGCCTGGGCCGCACCGGTTGCCTCGAAACCCGAGGCTCGGGTTCAGGGCTCAGGGTTTGGGGTAGAGGGTTTAGGGTAGAGGGTTGAGGGTTTGGAGTAGATGGTTCGGGTGTAGGGCAGAGGATTACGGGTTGATCGTTTATGGTTGAAGGCTTACGTTCTAAAGTTTGCTGCTTATTTCGCAGTCCGTTTCGGCTTGTGGGGTTCGGGTTGAGGGTTTGGGCTTCAAGACCTGGGGCCTGGGGTATTCTCCATATATATATATATATGTATATGCAGATGCAGATATATACATATGTATATGCATATATGCACATACACAAAGATCCTGCAAAAGGGACGTGCATTCGGGATAACCCTAAACCCTCTCACCTTGAACCGTACGTAGTCGCAGAGCCCGTGGGTAGTCTTCGTTGATACGGCTGTTTGGGAGGTGGCATCTGCTTGGGGCGAGCCTGTGGCATCCAAGGCTGGCTGAGATGACGTGGGGGCAGAGGCTTTCGGCTATATTTCAGGGTATAGTATAGGGTGTAGCACTGTTGTGACACTCACATGGAAAGCAATGATGTTGAGGGTGCCGAACATCCTTCTTTTGGCCAATTGCACTAGAACTTGCGGAGTTGATCGAAAATCAGAGGGCAGGCTAGCGAGAGCGAGGCGTTCTCCTATGTTGCCATTGATTCCAACCGACTGAGCCATGTTGCGACTTCGACTTATCAGTGCCTGCCAGCCGAAATGCCAGATTCACTTGTGCCGCCAAGCCCCCGAGCCTGTCTTGCCAAGGCTGCGGAAAAACCGAAGCAATCGCAGGAGAGCCGGCTGCCAGTGACAAAGCCTTGAGCCAAGAGCAGGCTTGTAGCTGCCATGATGACGATGCTTCGTCGTCGTCGCCGTCGCGTCATGGTCTTGGTTGTGATCATGGTACAGCGGAAGCAGCAAGAGCGGCCGCCATCACTGTCATCATCATCAGCTTCTTGGTCTTTTCTTCGTTTTCATCTTCGTCGTCGTCATCTTCGTTGTGACCTTGTCTGCGTCCTCACCCAGCCCCAGCTCCTGCTCTTCTCCACTATCAATGTCCTCATCGTCATCCTCGCTATTCATCCTCATCTCCCTCCTCCACCGAGTCCTTCTTCTCCCGTGTCCCTGTCTTCAATGTCACCTTCATCCTTATCGCCGTCATCGCCCTCCGGACCTTCGTGGTTGCCGTCGCTGTCGTCGTCGTCGTCGGTGTCGGCCTCCTCGTCCTCGTCCTCGTCCTCGTCCTCGTCCTCGTCGCCGTCGTTGTCGTCTTCGTCGTCGTTGTCATCATGATGACTACCATAATCGTTATCAGCAGAATCTCCTGCACCGTCGTCCTCAGTATCATTATGAGGCGACCATCATCATCATCATCATCTCATCATGTCGTAATGTCATCATCATAATCACCATCCTCGCCGTCGCCATTGCCACTGCCATCGCCATCACCATCTCGATTACCGTCATCATCATCATCATCATCATCATCATCTCCAGCATCGTAGCTATCGCCACCCTCGTCCCCATCCTGCTTATCCTCAACCGTATCATGCTCTTCTTCTTCTTCTAGTTCCCCCACCAACATCATTATCATCGCGCTCTCGCTTTCATCCTTACTGCCCAGGCCAAAACAGGACACCTCGGCTCGGGCCACCTCAGAGGCTCCCACCTCGCACCTGGACTGCACCACGGAAAGGCAGAGACGATGAGCCTTTAGTCACTTTAGGTTCAGGGTTTAGGGTTCAGGGTTTAGGGTGTAGGTCTTAGGGTCTTAGGGTTTTAGGGTAGGTTGCACGCTGTAGATTACGCTGTAAGCCTTTGCGGGTTGGAGGAGGGCGTAAATCCGAACCCTGAAGCCTCGAATCCTGAACCTGCAACGGAGATGCATCCTGGTCCTAACCCCGAAACCCTGACGCCGAGGGCCGCGCAAAGCGCCGCGGCGAAGGAGGTCAAAGTCAGCAAGGAGGTGAGGGCAGCGGGCTTTTAGGTCCAAGAACCGCTGAACCCCTGTACTTAAACTACACTCAACCCCTATACCCATCCTAAGCCTCCACACCCTAGTGGTTTCAATCGTTTGGGCTCGGGTTTGGCGGAGTTCGGGCGGTTTGAGCTTGAGCTTGTGATGACCTGTTGTAAATCCTGAAGCTTCAACCGGAAACAGGAAAGGCTTGGCATCCCGACGTAAAACTTCTCAGAGTCTGGTCCTAAAGTTGCCAAGGGCTCAGCCTTCAGAGCCCAGGTGCAATGTCTGTGAGTCCCAACACCCTAAACCGCATACTATAGGGGCCTAAATAATTACCAATACTCTTTTGAGGACTACTTATTAATTATAGTTATAGTATAATGGGCCCCAGAACCCTAGTCTAATTATTAAGCCCCTGTAGTAGACTCTATCGAAACCCTTAGGCCTAAACTTTTCGTACAAAACTGACCCTGAAGTCCTTTTACTTAAATCATAAAGAGCTAGGCCTCAACACGAAAACCGGAACCGACCCCGGAACCAGAAAGTCCCAGAAGTTGGAGCTCGGCCCCAAAATCCAAGAATTAGGGGGTTTAGGGCCGTTTAGGGTTGGGGTTTAGGAATCTATTTGCCAGGCAAAGCCCTCGCCAGAGAAGCAGAGGACGATGAGATGGTGTCTGATGAAGTTGGGACGGTTCTGCAGGGTTTCTTTGTCATAGTTGGGTAACATTTTAGATGTTTATGGGTACTTAAGTCCAAGAAGGAATAGAAATTATCATTCTAAATACTATCCCAACCATGGACAGGGTTTAGGCAGGGTTAAGGACTTAGTGTTGGCGGGAAAGGTTTTGGGAGTTTAGGAGTTTAGGGTTTATGGTTCATGGTTACGGTCGACAAGTGTGGGGTTTAAGGATTTGGGGTTCGAAAGTATGGGAAAGTAAGACCAAAGTAAGACACTCGGACAACGAATAAGTTGATTGACTTTTTAGGTTTGTATCCCAACGAACACCTTACAGTTAGGCTAACCAGGCGCCTTTCCAGGGTTAAGGGATAAAGTTGCAGCAAGCAGATTCTTCGCAAGGCTTTGTGAGAGAGACCTTGGCACCGTTGAGTCAAGAACAGCCTGGTCTAGCAAGGTGCTAGGCTTTGGCACACAATCACTCTTGACTGGCAAGGTGTGTTTGGTTGCTCCCGGCAACATCAGGTTCCTCAACTTCCCGGATTCCATCAAGACCATGCTCACTACAGGCGCTGAAGACTCTGAGGTGCTGAAATGCCCACCTGAGCCTAAACCCAAAACCCAAACCGAATAGGTTTAGGGTTTATGGTTTTTAGTTCCGTTAGGCCTATCCCAAGCTTTTCGTAGGACTGGCGCTCGCACTTCCGCTGCAGAGCTCGCAAGGTTCACCGCCTCTGTCACGGAATCTAGTTCAGGGAGATGCCATGTGGGCCCAACGAAGCGCCGTTCAGCACAGAGGGGAAGCCAAGACTCGGGGAAGACCGCCATGTCTGAAAGAAAGCGCCGCGAGTCCTTCGTTCCGACCTCTGCTGTTCCCATGAGCCTCCCAGACCCCAACGCTAAATTGAAACCCTAAACGCTCCGAAACCCGAAGCCTTAAATTGTCCGAAATCCTAAACCCTCTATCCGAGCACAGGCAGAGAGCAGCAGAAGTCGCTGCGCCGGGCCCTTAAACTGAGGGTCACAGATGACGGCAGCTAAACCTTGTTCAGGGTGTAGGGTTCAACAAACAGAGCCGGAGCCTGTTGAGAAATCTTTGAGTATGAATGCTTATAAATCCAAACAAGCTGAATGCCAGCCGTGTCATGAAAAGCGCTACGTGTTACAATCCTTGTTTTTGCCAGCCGGCTGACCTGCCGCCCGGAGGCCTTTTTGGGGGTCTGTTTTCGTTCTTGCGGTGTCGAAGTTTTGGTCTACAACGTGCGTTTTCCTCGAGTTTTTGAGCATTTCTTCTCTGTTGTGTTTGTTCGTTCTTGCTTTTTTGCTGATTTTGCCTGCGTTGCGATTTTGCTCTTTTCGGGTCCAAAACTCGAGGTTTTTCACGGGTTATTCGTCGTTTTTTTGTTGCTGTTTCTGTACTTTCGCAGAGCATCCGAAGGCCGTCTTGACTGCATTCTTACGGGGGTTTCGTCGTTTTTTTGTTGCTGTGACTGCATTTTGACGGGTTATTCGTCGCTTGCTGTTTCTGTACTTTCACAGAGCAACCAACCATGTGCCAACCATGATAACGTCCAGATCAGACTCCATCCATTCCGGCAGAGCATCCATGTGCCAACCATGACAGCGTCCAGATCAGACTCCATCCATTCCCACAGAGCATCCATGTGCCAACCATGATAACGTCCAGATCAGACTCCATCCATTCCCGCAAAGCATCCATGTGCCAACCATGATAACGTCCAGATCAGACTCCATCCATTCCCGCAAAGCATCCATGATCAGACGCCATCCATTCCGGCAGAGCATCCTTGTGCCCACCATGATAGCTTCCAGATCAGACTCCATCCATTCCCGCAGAGCATCCATGTGCCAACCACGAGAACGTCCAGATCAGACTCCTTCGATTCTCAGAAGAAGCAGGGCTTCGCCAATCCCTTGACGTGGGACTGGGCGTATGCTTTTCAGTGGCGCCACAACGTGTGCCTCGAGAGTTCCATTGAAGAGGCGTTGCCTCGTGCGCTGTGGCGCTAGTGTGTGTGTGTGTGCAGCCGAACTGGGGTTCGAGCGCAGCGTGAAAACACAGTGCTTCTTCTACTCCTGCTTGCATTCTTGAGATGTCGTGAAGATTCTAGCTAACTTCGCTAACCTGCCGAAATAGCCCTGAGGAGCCAAAAGGCCGTAAATTAGGTCTTGGGAATGTGCCAAAACGCAGGGCGGCAGGTCAGCCGGTTACCTTGTTTTTCAGATCTCTGTTGTACTAGTATCATTTCACTTACAACAAGTATTATTCTCATCATTATGATTATTAGTGCCATTACTAAGTCATGATGAGCCCAACTTTCCTCCGCATTATGGGAGTGGGATGCCGAAGTATCCTAGGAAGGCCTTCGAAAGGGATTCCTAAAGCCTCCTAACCTTAAACCTTGAACCCCAAACCCTAAACCCTAAACCCTAAACCTAAACCCTGAACCAGGTCTGTAGCCTCGAGGACGGCAGGGACTGCGAGCGTCACTGGCAACGCAGGCCTCGGGTTTCTTGAACAGAGAGCCGCTACTCTCGTCTAAATATGAAGGGCTTCGACAGCCAAACCAATCTCGGGAGCACAAAGCTGTGAGCCTTCATGGGCTATGGATGTGGCCCGCGCTAAACCGCGGTCTTGGCCACCACGTTAGCCAGCTCTCCGATCTTCGGAGTGGTTTCCCAGTAGCTTTTCGATACACAGCCGACTTCCAGGCGGCACCAGCCACCTTCCTGTGACTGCAACATGCTTGTTAGAAATAAAAATGGCAACGCAAATAAGACGGCACCTGATAACGGCAGCAGGAAGCACACATACTGACGACAAGTAGCAGCCCTTTTTGCCAATAACACGTGCGCACATGTACACCTAGTTTCGGATGGTTGGAAAGTGGTCAGGAGCTGAATTACTTATTCAGAACTGTTGCTCCTGGGCATCAGCGCTGGCCTTAGACCCTCAAGCCCCCAAGCTCCAAATGCTTAAGCTGTACTGTAGGGATCGGAATATCTACGACAAGTATCCCTTTATAGTCCGTGTACAAATATTACGCTATAATCAATAATCAATAATCTACTCTAACGCCTAGTCTCACTACCAAGGCCCCAATCCTCAACCCCGGAAACACAATCCCGAGCTGCAGGAAAGCGCGTCGCAGCTGAGCCCTTGACTTCCCTCGAGAAGCGCGCCAAGGCCGGTTTATTGAGCTGTGACATGGGATCTGAATGGTAAGTAATAGTACCCCCGTTTTGTGATAGTATACTTATAGGCGAATGTTCCCGAATCTGGTCTAATTATTAAGATGCTGGCATAGATTCTTTCTTTCGCTCTGGGTTTTGTCGTCCTTTTCTCCTCTTCGTGGTTTCTCCGTTTTGCTTTTTGTTTTGGCGGGCTTCTCGAGCTCGAGCTGCAAGAGGGTCATGGGGTCTTCTGCGCTGTGGAGCTGCCGGGTAGTTCGGAAGCTCACAGTCTGAGGGGTTTAGCCAGTCTTGATCACATCCTCAGAGGTCACGGAATTGGTTAAGTGGAGCTTCGTGGTGCTAGAACATTCGGTGTTCCCAGGATTCTAGGACCAGGGATGGCATGGTCTGAAGCCGGGAGCGGTTGAAGGTGGAGCCTGCGGCTGCGGCAAGTGACAGCGAAGTCACTGAGGTGCAGCGAAGTGAGAGTGGCCCCGTCTTTGCTATCCTGTGCTGTACACGCTGTGCTGGGAGGCTCCGAGTGGCGAGGAGGAGGAGGCCAAGGCCCAGACGTCGGTGAGCCTTCAGCCGTTTGAAGCCCTTCTTGCAGCTCAGCGCCACTGAGGCCAAAGCCGGCACCGCTCCCACCGCTGCGACCGAGAGCCCCGCCTCGGCTTCCAAAAGCTTGGCGACCGCCACAGCGCCACAGAGTTCGGCAGCTCCTGCAGCAGCGGCCGTGGGGACGCCGGCACCTGCATCCACACCCGCACCAACACCTCCAAACACCACAGCCACAGCCACCCCAACCACTCCGGCCACAGCTTCCACAGCGGCTGTCGCAGGCACCCCGGCAGCCCCAACGAGTTCGGACCCGCCCCAAACTGCTCAAGCTGCACCTGCACCCTCTCAAACGGCGACTCCTGCCTTGAGCCTCTCGGCTCACATTTTATCCGGTAGTACTGTAAAGTGTGGCCATGAAGGCAGCAGGCAACCAGGAAAGGCCATATGTTTGACAGAGGCTTCCAGCATTGGCCGTGCAGAGTTTTTCGTTTGCGAACCTTAGTGCGACAAGCTTCAATACTCCCCAATGGGCAACTGTCGTCATTCTGCGGATGAAGCCTACTTGCAACAGGATCTCCGGTGTGTGCAAGTTCGCTTCTGCAGAACGTTTCTTGTCCGTAGCGGTACACCGTCAACCCCGAAACCCTAGGCCCCGAATTCTGAACCACAAACCCTTGACCCTTAACCCTAACAACCCTTCCTAAACCCTAAACGTGAAATCCTAAACCTTAAACCCTGTATCCTAAACCCTAAATCCTAAACCCTAAAACCTAAACCCTAAAACCTAAACCCTAAACCCTAAGCTTCTGCCAGATGTCCCGCGGCCCCCACCGCCAGCGCCACCGGTGCCGCCGGCACCACCGCCTCCTCCTTCGAGGTCTCTGGGGGGTTCCCTTTTTTTGCAACAGGTAGGGTTTATAGGTTGGGTTTAGGGTTTAGGGTTTAAGGTTTAGGGTTTTGGGTTTAGGGTTTAGGTATGGCTTTTGCATATGGTCCTTAGCTGATTAGGGTTCTGTAGAGATTCAGGTTCATCACGGACATCTGGGAGTTTCAGAAAACTGGGGTACCTTGTTCAGGGTCCTTATATACAGAACCCTGCTATGTAGTCTTCTACATTGTGTCCAAACAAGTTTGTACTGAGGATCCTACTATGTAGAATGTAGGATGCTAGACTCAATCTAGTTTCTGAAGTTCCCTTGCGATGGGCAAGTGCCTTGGTTGCAAAGAATAAGTATAGGTTATAAATCATATGTCTAAAGTACAATATACAACATATAACATGTGGTAGATAACAAAGAAGGTATGCTATATCTTTACACGACTTTTGTTCCGAGGACGTAAAGCTAACCCTAAACCCTAAACCGTTAACCCAGGCCCAAAACCCTAAAAGCTGTGACCTGCTTTGCGGTGAGGCCTCTTCGCCCACCAGGCGTGCTAAACACTCCGCCGCAACAGCTTGCAGGAGGCCATTCTTCCATCCCTCGGCCTGGGTTTTAGGGGTTTAGAGTTTAGGGGTTAGGATTAGGGCATTAGGGGTTAGGGTTTAGGGTTTCTTGGGGTTTATGGTTCACGTTGTAGGGTGTTGCTGGGTGGCCTGGCTCCGGGGCTTCTGGGATCCTCTTAATCGTGTCCCGGGTTTGTGATCTGAAACGCGTGGGCTCCAGATGTCGGCCCAATGTTGGAACAAGTCGGTAATGCTGGATGCGTTTGCCTCTTCGGCTCTGGGTCAGAGCAGGCTTTGGAATGAGATTGCTAGTGTTATGCGCGGTGCTGCTGGTACTACGGCTTGTGTTATTCCTGATGCGGCCATTTGTATTGTCATTAGTATTGCCAGTATTACAGTCATCATTCCTTGTGTTTTCTTCATTTTCCGGGGTATTGTTGTTATGAGTAATGATTGCTGTAGCTATCATTCGTACTCCCTGCTTTTCTTCTTGCTGTCGCCGCTGCTGCTTTTCTTTCGCTTTGCGGCAGTACCCCCCGCCCGGAGCCAACAGCCTGAAACCTAAACCCCCAACCCTAAACTCTTAAACCCCCAACCCAAAGCCCTAAACCCAACAACCTAAAACCCTAAACTCAAGGCATAGGCTGCCCACCTAATGTGGGTGGGCGGCATAGGCCGCCCACCTACTGTGGGTGGGCGGGCGCTTAAGCCGCTCGACCTCGATGGCGCAGAGCGACCCAATGCGCCTGCCCCTCTCCACAAGGCCCCCCACCCCCAACTGCGTTTTTGAGCCTGCCCCCTGCCCCCTGCCCCTGCCCTCCCCTGCCCCTAGACGGCGTGGGGTGGGAGAGCTAAAACGAAAGAGCCAGCCACAATCAGGCTCCAACGGCCACTCGAAATTACACTGTCGCAAGATACTTCCGCTTATGCGACACTCTACGGCAAACCCTATATAAACCCTAAATTTTCACCCAGGCCTACCCACCCGAAACTTAGGGTGCCTGGACCCAGAGGACGTCCGTTGCTTGGATGGACAATGGGTGGAGCCATTGGAGAATGAAGCCCCTCGGGCTGAGCCATGCCATTGGGCCACCTGGGTGGCGCCCCTATTTTTAGAGTTCCCTCGATTTTTGGGGGGTTCGAATGTTTGAAGGCGGTGAGAGCCTTGCCCGTTGGCCCGCCCTGGACACCCTTATCCCCCTAAACCCTAAACCCTAAAACCCAATAACCTAAACCATGAACCCCAATGACCTAAACTCAAGGTCTAGGCCGCCCACCTCCGTGGGTGGGCGGCGCTTACGCCCCTCGACCTCGATGGCGCAAAGCGACCCAAGACGCTCGCCCGCCTCTCCACAGCCATGGGGACTGTAGCACCCACGATAGGCCCGGCACCGGAGCAGGTTCCTCCAGGCGGGTTCCGGGAACCTCCAGCGAGCAGATTTCAAGGATGGCAGGCTCCAGGCCAATTCTAGGGGCATTTTGCCCCGGGGCCCGCGCCCCTCGAAACCCCCCCACACCCCCGCACCCCCCCTGCCCTGCCCCTGTCGTGGTGAAAGTTGTTGCTGGTGCCCTCCCCTGCGTCCCTCTGCCTTGCCTTCTTGCTCTTGCCCTTCCCCTGCTCTACGTTGCCTTGGCTTTACTTGTGAAGTAAAAGAGAATGCCATGAAATGAGTTTAACCTTAAAAGGAATAGGCTTGGGTGGCTTGGCCGCTTCAGACGGCGTGGGGTGGGAAAGAAAAAAGAATGAGCCCTCCACAATCGGGCTCCAGTGGCGAATCGCCAAATTACGACGCACTCGAAATTGCATTGTCGCTAGAAAACCGCTTATGCGCCATTCAACGGCAAACCCTAAACCCTAAACCGTAAACCCTCAACCCCAACAGCCTAAACCCTAAACCTTAAACCCTAAACCCTAAGCCCTAAACCCTAAACCCCAATAAACTAAACCCTAAGCCCTAGACCTCAAAACTGAAGTCCCAGGAGTCTGGTCACAGCCAATTCCAGGGCAAGGGCCCCAGAGTTTCCTGTGCTATGTACGGAGGTTTGAACGTTGGGGTGAGTTGAAGGTTCTTGGAGCCGGTGATTTTTTTAATCTTTGATTAATGCGATTATTGAGGTTCGGTGATGTCTGGGATGTGGCGAGATCTCCAGGAACTGCTGCATTGTAATATGCAATCTACCACCGCCGCCACGTCTTTCAACAAATGGGCACGTTGACATGAGAAGCATCTTCGTCGCCGATATCCCTCAATGTCTCACTGAAGCTCCCCTTGTCTTCTCTAATTCTCCCGGCCATTCTCACAGCAATCTACCACGAGTCTTATCAGCACAGGGAAGCCTTGCAGATCTGCAGTTAGAAGCAGCTTTACGAGTGCCTCATAGCTGCCACCGTGCGCCTTCAAACCCGTCTTTCTGGGGATGGCGCTGGCATCTTGGCTTTCCTACGAGTGGATAATTTCACAGCACATGTGTGAATGCCTGCCTGCCTGCCTGTTTGTTTGTTTGCCTGGATGGATGGATGGATGGATGGGTGGGTGGATGCTTGAGCATGTAAAGGGCCAGAGTTTGTGGGTATCGTTTTGTTCCGTCTACCAAGCTGGTAAGAGAGTCGCATAGCTTCCATTTTGTCTGCACAGTGGGACTTTTCAGATCGAAACTGTGAAGTACCCCTCGTTTCTTATCGTTTCTGTACCTGCTTCGACTGGATTCCTGCAGCGAGGTTTAGCGGGTAAAAGGGGCGCGAGAGAGGACCTGTAAGCTTCATCCGCATGTTCTCCTGGAGTGAACAACCCGATCTCTGAATCGTGCCCTGCACAAACCTCACAGTCCTTGGCCGTGTGGGAGCTAATCAGAGCCATAACCGTTATTGTAACATCATGCGCGAGACCACCCCTTGAGCGCGCGACTGTGCACCCACCGAGTGCACCATGCTACGGGCCACACGAACAGAACACACAGGGGCCTAGATAATTTCCAATACTATTTTGGGGCTGATCATAGAACAAGATGCCCCAAAACCCTATTCTGCTTAAATATAGCCCCTGTGTTAGCAGACATGGACAATCTTGGGGTCGCAGCGGCCATTTTGCCAAAACCCCTAAGACTCTCAAGGCAAACAATTTACGGAGCACCGGGTCCCGCAAGCCCGAAGCCACGCCAGAACCCTAAGTCCGAAACACATCTAAACTCCAAAATCAGCCCTAAACGCGAAAGCCTAAAGTTCACCCTTCTAAGCTCTAAACGTCCCTAAACTCCCGAAAAATCCCAAGTCCTGACCACCAAGCCCTGAAGCCCTGCGGAGGCCAAGGCCTTCCAGCATGAGACGAGTTCCAATCTGATGGACCGAATTCAGCCCCTCATCCTGATATGGTGGCCCTAATTATCAGCATGGGGTTCCTTTAAAGGGGTCTACAAGGGCTACCATAAGGGCTATTCTAGATTGAATATAGGGGCCTTAACTAGGGTTTTGGGGTATATTATACTATAGTTATAAGACGGAGCCCCCAAACTGGTGTAGGTAATTATCGAGGATCCTGTCCCTGATCTCTAGGGTTTTGGGTTGGGGTTTTGGGGTCCTTAGGATTTACAGTTGAGGGTCTAAGGTCAGAGTAGCAGTAGTGACTGCGAGAGAAGAAAAGTATGCAATTGAGACCTTATATAGGTAGTGGCACCACTCTTTGCTGTGGCAGTGGAACTCATCACAGCAGGGATGTTGGCAACCACACAGTTGTAATGCAGGCTAACTGCCGACTGCAGCGAAATTGCAATAGTACTTGTCACTATCGCCACAAAACATTCTCAGCCCCCAAACGCCCGGTGAACATCTTCTCAGCTCGACAGCTATCTGGGGCCGACCACGTGTCGAGTTTGTTCCCAACTCGATGCTCGCCTGGACGGACGAACAGCTTCACCCCCCGCAATCGGCAAAAGCGGCATGCACACCAGCGATCCCTGCGCCCTCGAGCCGCTAACCGCTAACCCTAATCCCTAACTCCTATGACGGAACCCTCGTAGTAGGCCTCCAGGACGGTAAGCTCAGGTGAAGAGCAATGCACTGCGCCAACTCACCCTAAGGGAAGCCGACCTGCCGTCTGCCACTACAAACTTAAAGGGTCTAGGCTTGGGGGGCTTTGGGGCTTTGAGGTTTAGGGGCTTGGGGTTTGGGAATGTGGGGTTTCGGCATCTTTGAATTGTTGCCTGTTTGCAAGTTGCTCTTTGGCTTGGCACCTCCAGCGCTTTCACTTCCACTTCCTCTCGCTTTTTCCCCCTAAACCCTAAACCCCTAATCCCCTAAACGCCCCGACTTCGCCTCTGGACTTTCTGTAGCTGTTCGCCTGTTCGTGCCGGGTTCCTTTGAGCCATTCCCCTTGGGGTTTCGATGGTTTGCCACTGCTACCATGTTTGGCCTGTCAGGCTTCACGGTTTGGATGGCAGGTCCCGTTTGGATCGTTGCCACTCCACCCTTTAGGGGCTTTTGATTTGGAATGGTTGCTACTTCCCCTCCTTGCGGCAGAGAGTAACAGCTCTCTAGACTTGAAGGCTTAAACGAGCCTCAAAGCAACCCTTGAAGGAGCCTTGAAAGGAACCCTTGAAGGAGGCCTTAAACAAATTCCTCGAAGGAGCCCTTAAAGGAACCCTTGAAGGAGCCCTGAGAGGAACCCTTGAAAGAGCCTGTAAAGGAATCCTTAAAGCAGCCTTCAAAGATATGGCAACGAATCGAAAATGCTGCATGCCTCAGGTCGGCGGTGGTTGAGCAGAAACCAAAAGAGATGACCAAGGTGCGGTTTGGGGTTTAGGGCATAGGGTAGCTTCAGGCGTTGAAACCTTGCCTGGAGTATCAGAACAGGGTTTTGGGGTTCAGAATACTATAAGTCACAATAAGGCTTATAAGGGATATCACTACCAATTATTGCAGCACCTATATTGGAGCAAGCGAGGGTGTACGATGTAGATTGTTGAGTTTAGGACATTATGGTTGGGCTTAATGTCCATACACGGAACAGGGAGCGAACGATTATGTAATTGCTGTATCATATCTCTCGCTCTCTCTCTCTCTCTCTCTCTCTCCTTTTCTTTCAATCATATTTTGACCTCGGCACCTCACGGTCGCCTTTCGGGCTTAAGGTTTCGGCTTCCATACACCCAGTCCCTAAATCCTAAACCACCCGGCCACCAGGAGATGAAAGTGGACCTTCTCAGGACGGTGTACCGGCAGATGGACATACGACGAACCGGGAAGATCAGTACCCTTGCTGCATTCTCATCAGGCTCACTGTAGAGTTCTTGGGCTTATCGTAGGATCAAAGCCGCTACAGGGTTTGCTTTGCCTGCTTTCTAGGTTTTTGAAAGGCTTTCCCAGGTTTTGTTGATCTTCATAGGCCATATCGGACCTGACAGTCGCCAGCCTTGACTCCTCGACTTCTGCGAGCATCAGGTAAGCAAGACCTGGGATCCATGTTGCGGAAGATTGACCCCACGATCACTACGCAGAAGGTACCGCGGCACAATATGGGTTCAGGATGTAGTTGCAGAGGTTCCTTCAGGGTGGGGCTGTGCGATTAGCTTCCCTCAGATGTGTGGGACATTGAGTTGGGCAGGGTGTTGGGAGCAGGGCCTTGTGTGGTCGTTGAAGGGTTTGCTCTGGGGTCGTCGTGGTGGTGGTGATAGCAGCAGCAGTAGTGCTTGCGGATGTTCCAGGCTTTACAGGTGAGGATCTACCTTGTGCTGTCCCTCGAACCGCCTACCAAAACTCAAAACTTCCCAAAGCCCTAAATCCCAAGCCTCGAAAAAGAAAAAACCTCGAAGACTCCGAAGCTGGAGCCCTCTGCCCCAGCGCGTGGCTGCACCAAAGTCTCGGCGGCAACGTCTTTGCTGAGGTGTCGTTTCAGGCCAGTGCTGGCCCACAGTTCGAGTTACCATCTTTTAGGTAACAAGTCTTATGAAGCAACTTGCCATATATCTGTATATTATAGTGCATATTAGATAGTTTAAAGTACATATCTTGTAGCACACATGGGATTATGTTGACATATTAGACATCGGACCGAGGTAACAAGTCTTATGAAGAAGATGAGCACCGATGGCGATGACATTGTCAGCTTCGAGGAGCAGCTTAGCTGATGCTGGTATCTACTGCATCTACATAAATTTCAACAGAGAAGAAGCCTGAAACTCCAATGCTGGTTAGTAGAACGGTTGATGTGAACCAAAGGCCCACGGCCCAAAACCCGAAACCCCAAGTCCAACATCCAAAACTTCACAACCTCACCCCTCAACAGCGATAATTTAGGGTCTGGGGTCAGTAGAAGGTTTTGGGAAGCCTTGTGTGTACTGAGGCCTCGTCGTTAGTAGCTTTGGTGTAAGGATTCCGTCAAGTACGCCGTTCTCCACCGACGGAAGTCTCATGCCGCGACAACAGAACACACAGCATGCAAGTCAATTGTGCTCGGGGTTGACATTTCCATGCCCTCCGGCCCGGACCGGATGAGTAGAATCTGTGCAAGCATGCTTGGCCCAGGTTCGTGGAATTCTACACCTCAGAAGAATCAGCCAGTGATGCCGACATCGTGAAGGCATGCAAGCTGCGTTCAATTTTTGAGCCTTGATTGTCTGCACATTTTGTGGCGGAGCCAACATCGCATTTCCGAAAAGACCATCGCAAGCCTCAACCCAAGCAGCTACAGTCATCATACATGCACAAATCCATGAAAGGCACAGACTTGTGCATTCTTTGCTCTTCGGGACAACTGCTGCTTTTGGTGCTACTGCTGTGAGCATCGTGCTGTTGGTTTTCTTCTGTTGCTGCTTGGAGTCATGACTATGACTCTGCGGTTCGGGGGTCGAACTCGACCGCTGCGTTTTGCGCAGTTCAGGTCCTCCTCCTCGACGACATGGCTATCAACTCTTGCGCTTAGGGGCGTTGCTGTAACTAAAACCCTAAGAAACACCAGCCCCTTTCATTTGACAAAACTAAAAACCAAAACCCCGAAAAACAAAACCAAGAAAACCAAAACCAAAAAAACCAAAAAAACAAAAACAACATTTTTTCAGAGCTCTTCCAGAATGGCCTTAGAAATATCTACAGATGGGAGAGTTTTGAAATAGTGTTTTTTTTGTTTTTTTTGGTTTTGTTGGTTTTGTTTTTTTTGGTTTTGGTGTCTTAGATTTCCGACTACGATCGTACCTCAAGCCTAGTTCAATTTTCCAGTGACTTATATCTGTACAGCAGTCGCGATTCATGACGGTGGCCTCCCCAATACCTATTAAACTATCTTGGTTCGAAAGGACTGTCGTGATAAATAATGAAACTGATAAATAATGAAACTAAGGTGCAACCTCTNCGATTCATGACGGTGGCCTCCCCAATACCTATTAAACTATCTTGGTTCGAAAGGACTGTCGTGATAAATAATGAAACTGATAAATAATGAAACTAAGGTGCAACCTCTAACCAACTGAACTAATATTATTCCAGCCACTATTGACAATCTTAAGTAATCTCCATAGTCTTGCACTATATTGGGTTCGAAAGGACTGCAGTGATAAATAATGAAACTGGTAAATAATGAAACTAAGGTGCAACCTCTAACCAACTGAACTAGTATTATTCCAACCACTGTTGACTATATTAAGTAATCTCCATAGTCTTGTACTCTATTGGGCTTAAACATTAGAAACCACTGAGATGTCATGGTGTAAACGTTCACATCATACCACGAGAACACAACTACCGTGAAAAACTTCCAAAACTTAACTTGTATTAACTACTACACACAGCTATCCTAAACCATTCATACCAATACCTATAGCTGTTCATCTAGTGTTAGTAAGTCGTTTTGATATTGCATCTGACATTACATATAACAGTCCTCATAGAGTAGCATTGATTGTACTTAATGACACGACATAATGAAAGCATGCAACAATCACCAAGTATAATACCAGTTGAACCACCTATTGTAAGCTAACTAAATGAAAGATACAATATAACAGATAAGATTAGTTGTGAGATTAGTATCAGTAGACATGGATTGCTTGTCCAGATATGTAAAATACCAACTAGAAGATTTTAACTAACCAGTTGGTATTGTTAAAATCAGTGTATTAAGCTGCAAATTTAGCTCTTCTATCACTGTTCCATACTAATTGTAAACATATGATGTGCCCAAACTAATTTATCCTAATAGACAAATACAACTCATAGCTAAGGTTATAGATAAGTTAAACAAAGACATTAGACATGCAATAAGCCAATTATTGTTACACGATTGAGTACCGAATGCTGGAAGGATTATTATATAGACTTCTGAATTCCTAAAGAGGACCAAATAATATTGTATTATAGTGCATATCTGTTAATAAGGTGCCTTAATTCGTAAAACAGCTGTTAGTATTAGTAGAACTATATATAAGATAGATGATGCAGTCCTAATTGATCTAGTTATATGTTGATTATGTAGCTAAACACCAAACTGATGATTTCATAGTGTGACAAGTAATACAGAGATTATGTAGATGTTAATGTTGATGACAGAGCTGATATAGTTAAACTATAGAAAGTAAGATTGATACCGTAAGTTGCGAATAAGATTAATGAAACACTATAATGGTAGATATAGAGTCCAACCTGTACCATTACTATAATTCAGTATTCAATGTTAGAATTCATCTAGAGAGATGCTAATGGCAAAATTATAACAGATATATTTAAGAGCCTCCGGCTCCAGCCGCCGACCCCGTAGGAGTCAGAGAAAGGGCGATAGCGGAGGGAGTAAGTCTATGCCAGCTCCGTCGCTTCCGGGATGCCCTCCGGGCTTTTAGGGTTTGTGGCGGGGTTTAGGTGAGGGGTTTAGGGGTTTAGGGGTTTAGGGGTTTCGGGGTTGAGGGGTCGAGGGGTTTAGGGGTTTAGGGGCTTAGGGGCTTAGGGGCTTAGGGGTTCAGGCGCTTGGGGGTCTGGGGGTTTAGGGGTTTAGGGGTTCAGGGGCTTAGGGGCTTAGGGGCTAAGGGGTTGAGGTGCTTCGGAGTTTAGGGGCTCAGGGGTTTGGGGCTGAGGGGTTGAGGGTTTAGGGGTTTAGGGTTTAGGGTATAGGGGT